>JANRGW010015026.1:0-22203 GCA_024733675.1 Psilopsiagon aymara | reverse complement strand
CACCCACATGGATCACCAGAAGCAGGTAATAGTCAGTGGGACCGACTAGAGCAGGCAGCTTCTCTGCAACATCCCTGATCCGAGCCCCTGGTACGCAGCACACCTCCCCTGAGACTGGGTCAGGTCGACAGATGGGCACCTCTGTTCCTTTTAGAGTAGAGCCCCCTACTACTACAGCCCGACTGTTTTTCCTGGCATCACTAGTAGTGATCTTAAGGTCCTTTCCAAACCTAACTATTCTATGATTCTATGATTCTAAGTCTAATCCCATTTACAGAAATATTGCTAAGGAAAATGGTATCTCCAATGGCAAACTCAAAATCTGAATTTAGTCCTTAAAACCAGTTACTTTATTTTGCTCTCATGTAAAAGCTGAAGGACAACCTTTATAACTTTTATTTGAATTAGGACTCACGTGCACACACTAAGCTTTTTGCTTCATTCAGAAATCAAAGAGAGATCAATAATATTCAATATTATCAAAGGAGACAGCTTCTGCTGTAAACCAGGGCTGGAGTAAAGCTAAATCTAAAATGAACTGTATCAGAGCCAACTATTCATTTTATGTCCTGAACGTACATAACCACTTATTTCTTCTCTCTTTATTGGTGGAAAACCAGTTAACTATAACCCTTCCTCATTTAAAGATATTTCCAGATTGCCTGCTAAATTAATACCACATTCCACTTCCCTCTGTTGCTGAGTCAGCAGTTTATTGACTACTCTAGCCACCTGCACTGCAAAAAGGGTTTGGTTCATATTGCTTAGTACACCATAGTCAAATTTGGCTTAGGAAATCTTGTTTTCACATTGGCAGCACTGCATATTAAAAATTACCTGAAATCAATCAGTTTCTTTCCTTTTAGGAATTTCCTTGTAATATGGCTTAAATGTAGCATCTATTCAGAAAAACACACTGGATTGATGACAGTGAAAATTGAAATAATTTCTTCTTCAGGTGTTCTTGGTACAAGAAATTGAATACAATTTTCTGTGCGCATTACACACTCTCCTTGAAACTCAGGAGTATTTGAGAGACTGCAGAAACACTCTGTAATGATCTTACAGAGGAAATCACAGGAATTTCTTTGTGTTTCTTTGTGATTTGATGCAGTTTGGGTGTGTCTAAGGCAGTGCAACAGAGGGCAGACTTTCAAATTGCACTCATTGTTACCTAGTACAAGTAACAGGGCAGAGGACCAGATTCCAGAAGTAAAAAGCTTTTCAGAGTCTTCTGCAAAATGGTGTGTAGAACAAAAGCATAAGGCAACTTTCCTTCTGCTTCTCTGTGTTAAAAAAAAAACCAAAAAACAAAAAACAAAAAACAAAAAACACAACAAACAAAACAAAGAAACAAAAGAACCCCGACACTCCCCCCCCCCCCAAAAAAAAACCAAAAAAAAACAAAAAAACAAACCCAGACAACAACCAAAAACCAAGCAAAAAACAACTAGGAATTGTTCTTCCTAGCTTTGTTCATATTCTAACATTCATTGGCAGTCTTCACTCATTCGCTGATAATTAATGAAATATAAATGAAGTCCTAGAAGCAAAACACTACATTGGGACTTGGAATGGTCAAGCAGTAACAGTTTAGAAAATATATTAGATCATGATACAGGCCTCAAAAGGTAAGTGTCCCATCTATAAGAACAGCAAATTTACTTCAAGATACATCAAGTCAAATTTGGCTGTGTTTCCTAATGCACAGAATACTATTTATACGTGGTCACCTCTGTATCAAAGTGAGTTCACCTTTTTAGCATTGCTTCAGCATGTGTCCGGGACTTCAGTTGAAGCTGTGGATGGCAAGCTGTTGAGTAAGTACTGAAGAAAATTTGGAGATTCTTTTGCCTATTTTATTTTTCTAAAAAAATCTACAACAGCTTCTGGAATAGCTAAACAATCTGTGAATTTAATGAAACTTCAGCCAATACTTTTAATAAAAGGAAGCTTGGAAAAATAAAAAAAAAAAAAGTTATCTTTTTTTTGCTGTATGCTTTCTATGCAACCAATGTTTTCCATTTCTGACTCAAAACTGTCAGCATTTATTTTGTAAAGATTCTATCCCCTCAAATTTTAATCTTTAGTTAATAAAAAAGGTTATGACAACCAAAACTATGCATATTTTTTTCTCCCTGAAGATACAGCTTATGTTTGGTCAAGGGTTTTGGTTTTTTGCTTGTTTGCTTTTGAGTTTGGTTTTTTTTTTCCTAGGTCCACAACAACCTGAGAATTCCATCTACTGTTTGCACAGTTTTGGCTTTGCGTTCACCTGTCATCCTTCAAAAACTTTTTTTCCTTTGTTTAAGGAATTAATACAGTGATTAAAAATTCAGCAGTACACAAATATTCACTGATTAGAATTTATGACCTCATAGTTTTCAAATTCACTTGGCATTTATGTAGATCTATAATTGTGGGTAGTGGTTGTCCTGCAGATCTTTATTGCCAAAATGTGAGAGAAGGCAAGAATATAGTTTGTCTCAGAATACAGTCAGCAGAAGTACAAATAACAATTGCAGAAATAAATCTTTTTTTTTTTTTTATAAACTAAAAAAGTAAAGGCTGAAATATTTAAAACTTCAACCATTTTAAAATCATTTTACACACTGTCTTTTCTACGTATCTTCAATTTTTCCTTTTAGCCAAAGGCAAAAAAGGAAAAGGGAATGAGTAAACAGCCTGAATCTGTTTTGTAAGAGATCATGTCAGTTATTATTAACTGTTATATTATGTTTCATTGGACTGGTTGAAGCCAAACAGAAGGTCAAAATATTTGTTTTCCTTATTTGGCTTTATCTTTGAAAGAAGATTAAGTTAAAATATTTCAGCTGATGTCAGCAATTTCAAATGCATTTTATTACAATCACTCACTATTTCATGCAATATTTTTAGAAAGTGGAAAGCTTTTGAGAGGAACATATGGATGTAATAACTTTGGGGTGGGTGTAAAAAGTCTATACAGCGGTATAAAAATTTCATGCCTGTAAGAACTAATATGAAGAACATGAGTTCATTCTAGTTTAACACCACAAGCATAAGAAGGTGGTTACAAATCAAGAAACATAAGGAGTATATCTCATTCATAGGTGTTATTTTCCATTAGAGGACCCAAACGAACTTTAGAACTTTGTTAGGGGTGTTTTGCTTGATTATTTTTTGGTTTTTTTTGGATGGTTTTTTTTTTTTTTTTTTCATAAATGGAGTACAAGTTGTCCAAGCTAAAGGGTAGGTGACATCAGGTCCAGTAAAAGAACCTGATTTTTCTGACAATCAACTCAAGGCTTTTCTACCAGTCAGTGTATTTAAGGTTTTTTACAATTTTACTTTCAACTGTACTGGCAAATGCAGATTATCCCCTGTAACTTTTCAGTTACAGTCACAGACTTCCGCATTTTTTCCCATGCTGAAGACCAGTGTGAGACATATGCATGTTGCCATACATAAAAATGGTGAAAACTGTTTTCAGTAGTTTCAGGAGTTAGCTCTATTCGACTTTCAATTATCAAGTTCCTCACATAGAAGGACTTTCTGCCCCACCAAATTATTTTAATCAAGAATGTTATCACATTAAGTAAATGCTTGTCTTTGTCTATTCGGTTGTGTAAAGTATAGGCTATGGCAACAGACATGATCTACAGAAGGAAAGGCACAAATATGGAAGCTGAGCATTACATAAATTTGAAGAAACTTACCCTTCCCCACTGTCAAATGCAAAGACACTTAAAAACAGCTTGATGCTGTAGAGTACTCAGTAAAATAAAAGCTTTCACACTATGGCATGATAGACAAGCAAAAGACCCTGCTAAAAGTCAGGGCTCTGAAATTCAATGTTGCAAAAGAACCTGGATTTCCTAAAACACAGATAAGACCCTTTCATCTTACCTTGCTTTGAGGCGGAAGAGATCAGTGCCTTGTCCTTACCCAGGTGTAAGAAGGTTCTTATTTGAAAATGCTGTTTGGTGAAGTTGCTGACTGGGTAATTCTATTATTTTTTTTAGAACTCGGAACATGTTTGTAGATATTTTTCTCAGTTTCAGTAAAAAACTCTACAAAAAAAAAAATCATAGCAATTTTTGACAGGGTTCTTGTCAAATAAAATGTGAAATATTTCATCAAGAAAGCCACGTTCTCTTGGAAGATCTTACACAGACATCTCTGAGTCATCACATTATAAGTGCCCCTAATAGTTGAACTGCTAAAAGAAAGTTCTCAGGTAATTGCTCTTGGAAAATCAGCAATTGCTTCTAGTTCCTGCATGGCAATATTTCAGATTGCAATCATGACAGGTGAATAAAGTGGGGCAGCCCATTACTAAATAATACATGAGCCATATTTAGTGCACAGCAGATCAAGTACTGAGAATTAAGTTAATCTTAAAAGCTATTCAGCAATGGAGTATCTGTGCCACATTTACAAATGCTGTACAACTTCCCTTGGGATTCCTAATTTCTTTTTAGAATTTTAAAAATGGATCTTTGAGATGTCATTAATTAATCCCCAAGGCCTGCAAATGCAGGAAAAGAAATCTTCTAATTTTTGCAATCAATCAATTTATTGAGCACTACCAGTCATAACTATGTGCTAGATACTTTCACACAGTAAAAATAGTTGTTGGAAGGCAAAGGAGGATATATGAGTCAACAAATTGTTTATAATCATGGCGGTTTTTATTGGAATTATCCACCTGTACAATTATTGTACAGGTGGCCTTTCAAATAGTTATGAGCTGAACAGGTATTCCAGTGAATTAACCTGACATCAGAGGCATAACACACTAGTGATGAAAAAACTGATAGCATGACTAGAAAGCAGCACTTGGGTCATAAAAATTTGCTGGTATGCTAGTAGTGAGACAAAGGAGCTAGATATATAGAAACAAGCTCTCAGGTTGGTAAGGAGGAAAAGGTATGAAATACAATAACCAATAAGGAAGACTGCCTTTGATGAGGTAGCACCTATTTAACAAAACATAGTTTAGGTTAGGAAGAATCTGGAGGCTTTATTTTACAGGAAATTTTAAAAAAATTTAGACCTATTTTCTTCCAACCTGGACAAAAAACACCTATCTGTTTTTACTGAAGACAATTTCCAAAAATGATGATTTTATGACATAGAAACCATTTGTTGGATAGAAAATAAAACAGTTTCACAGCAATATTGTGATGGAATGTCTAAAATGTCTAGTTTGTTGTAGTGCAACTATGATGAAAATGAACCATATTTATGAAAATAAACCATACTAAGTGTTGACAGATGCATTATACAAGGCATTCTATAATTTGGTAATTGACATTTTAGTGTCTCATGACAGTCTGTGATAGTCGATTTTCTTCACATTAGCTCCTATGGGACTGTGTTTTGGATTTGTGCATAAAAGTGTTGATAAAACAATGGACGATAGTTTTGCTTAGTGGGGGAAGTTTATGTATGTTTAAGATGCTTTGCAGAGAATGCAAATCTTATTAATCATGAAAGATGGATCAGATAGTCTAAGAGAAATCTTGTTTTGCATATGGCTTGTTTTATTCAGTTCATAAAACAAGATTGAGATGGAGGATTGGCTGAGGAAAGGGAATAAAAGGGATGGCCCAACATACTGCAAAATTCTTCATAGCTTTGATAAAGAATTCCTGCATGAATTTAAGCAACCTCTCATGAGTAGTCACTAGATGTGTATTCATCATATTCTGGGTTTGACCTGAGATCATGGGGCCTGATCTGCAGAAGTGGTTGACTTTCATGGTTCTGACACAAAAGCGCTTTGAACCTTTAAAATGCTCTGTGGTGCATGCTGGAAAATCAGATTCTATGCCTTCAACTTGGACTCTAAAAATCCAAGAGTGCACTTAACCTCTTTGTCTTTTTGTAGTACCTATAAAATAGGGAATTACACCATCTCTTCATATAACTAGAGAGTTATGAAGATTAAATAATTTTTGTGAAGCACTCTGATATTACTTTTTGGGCATCATAGAGAAGCCCATGAGAATATTAATAATCCTGTCTTCAAAATAAGTGTGCTCTATATAAATCCTAAGACTACACATTTGACAATGAGAATAAAATTTACTGAACAGCTAGTTTTCAAGTTTGTCTGTTCTTCTTCTTTTTTCAATTATTCTGATTTTTTTCTTTCCCACAGCCCACAAAGGTTCCTCTCTTACACTTACCAGAGACTCCTGGTGATAACTACCTTCCTCTAGCACTCAAAAATTCATTGCTTTATTCTTTTCTTGGTGTCACATTCTCCTTTTCCCTTACTGCCTTTCTAAGGCACTCTTCCAAATGCAAACAACAAAAATCATCTGACTATTTACTCATTGACGTATTGTTCTGCTTCTTATATTTCATTTCTTTTTTATCGGCTGACATTCTTTAACTGCCTGCAGAGGAGAATAAATCTTAATTTTTCATGTGTCTGTAACCTGATGCAATCAATTCTGATCCAGATCATAGCCTTTTGGTGATACCATCAAATGAATAGAAAATTACTGACACGGCTGGCTTATACTTTGTCCTGGGTTCAGCAGTAACAGTCATTTTTCTCCTCCTTAGAAGCTGGTGCAGTGCTGTGGTTTTGACTTTCAGCCTGAGAACAGCATTGATAACACTGATGTTTTCAGTTACTGCTCAGTAATGTTTAGTCAGACCAAGGACTTTCTTTTCCTTGCTCTGCCAGGGAGGAAGGGAAGCAGGGAGGAAGCAGAGGCAGGACACCTGACCCAAGCTGACCAAAGAGGTATTCCATACCACACCACGTCATGCCCACTATATAAACTGGGGGCAGTTACCTGGAAGAGTGAGTTCACTGCTTGGTCAGGCTGGGTATTGGTTGGCGGGTGGTGAGAGGTTGTATTCTCTTTCCTTGTTTCCCTTGTCATTGTTATTATTTGTGGTGGAAGTAGTGGTTTGTATTATATCTTAGTTACTAGATTGTTCTGATCTCAACCTGTGGGAATTACATTCTTTAGATTCTCCTCCCCATTCCTCTGGGAACGGGGGGAGGAAAGGGGGTGGGCAGTGAGCTAACGACGTAGTGGTAGATTTATGGCTGGGCTTAAACCAAGACATACTTTAAAATTGGAACTTACACTGCATGCATCTTAATGTAACTTTGGCCTCATCAATTTTATGGCATATGAAAATTAAGAGAAAAAAAAAAAGTGAGAACTAAGAATACTGTTGTGTGTTTTCTTATTTTCCAGGAAGTTTAATAGACTCAGGTTTTAGCAGCTTTTCAGAAGACCAGTTTGTAGATTTTCTTTTTAATTAATGTAATTTGTTTACAAATATATAGCATACTAAATATTTCAAGAACCATCTGCCTGTATTGTTCCTCTTTACACATTCTATGCAAGTACTTTCTTTGCCATTTTTATTAAGAAACAGTCCGGCAGCCCAAAATGCATCCTGAAATATCAATCTGACATACTACCTTTGGTCAATGACTTCTCTTAGATAGAAAATTTTAGCTACACCATACTAAAATGGATTTTTAAGACTGTAGAGTCTAAAATAAGAGATTACGTAGCTGTCTGAATTTGAGTTAGCAAAGTACATTAACTGAGAATCACGTTCATAAGTGTGGTTTAGAATAGTTTTGATAAGTGTTTTGTAGTTTATTTTTTTTTTTATTTTCCAAAGAAATAATATAATTATTTATTTAGTTTAAAAGCTACAGATGTCTTTCAGCAACGTAGATTTGAATGTTTTAGAAAACTTCAGAAATAAAATTAACAAGAAGGTGAAACAGGGAGGAAAGTCCACCAAATATGTGATTGATTATTAATGCATGTTTAACCTCCAGGAATTCAATTTGCTCTGATTTTAAAAGAGAAACATCCTCTTTAATGGAAGTTGCTTCATTAAATCACCTGGTCTGTAAAAGTTTTTAATAAAAAATCTGATACAAATATTCAAAGCAAAAAAACCTTTTTACCTGTGTTGCAATTAACTAAAAGAACATATATATACGTATATATATCAGTTAAGGAATTGGATTTTACTATAACAGGTGTAACAGTCATAAAAGACTGGCAAATCAAATGAGTTTCAAACCTCAAAACAACTATTTACTGGGTTGATATTAGTTAACAATCCACACAATCTCTATCAACCATCAACATATGCAAAACAGTGAGTCCTTAACAAGCCTAATCTAAACCAGCTGTGAGTGTGCAGAACCTAGGAGCTGGTGCCCTTTTAGTTGTCACTGACAGCTATGCTCCATCACCAATGTCAAGGACAGTCAAAGCTATTCCCAAGGGAAGACATATGCAGGGTGGCCTCTTGTTTCTTTCCCATCTCACTGCTGGTATTTTATGCCCCTGTGTGCCCTTCCCCAAAGGAGGTGATCTCACCTGCTTTTGATGCCTTATTTTTGGGATCAGGATTCAGGCTGGCTTAACTTATTCTGCAGAATTCTGGTTTTAACAGACACAGTTCCTGCCTGGTTTACGTCTTTAGTGCTCCTGTGGCAGATTTTACTGCTTGCATGTTTTCCTTGCCCATGCTTGTGCAGCTATATCTCTGTTTGCCCCTTGGGATTTGTGACTATTATTTTAATATTCAAGCTTAGTTGTCTTGTAAAATGCTATTTGTTGTGTTACAATTTTACAAAATGCTTGGACATTTTGACAGACATTTTATTTTAAGTTTGCTTTCATTTCAGTTCAAAGCAAGCAAATGTTAAGCATGTCTTCCTTAGTGTTCTTGGACCTTTATGGATCTTGTTGATCTCTGCTTTATGTACAGCTGAGGAGCAGTGAATCTGCCTTTCATTAAAGTAGTTGGTTATTTTTCATGCTTTGTCCATTAACTTTATTCTTCCTTCATATTTTCATGGTCAAAATGTAGTATATTCAGGCAAATATCAACACTTGTGCACCTTCAATACTCCTTAATCTTCCTGAATTCCCACTCATTTGGCTTCTAACCATAAAACTTCCACTGAAATCATGTACCTCAGGGCTGCCAGGAAATTCCTGAGCCAGTGCTTGTTCCCTTACTGTGGTAAAGAACCGTGTTCATAAATCTGTAGTTCTTGATCTTTAACATAATTAGATTTCTGGAAGGTCCTGCAGGAAGAATATTCCAAAACATCAGTCCTCTGAAAGCCTCTAATACTCAGGCTAAATATATCCATTGACGATCTACATACGTATGTTCTTAAGTAATAACATTGCACAGTTTTTCTAGCTTTGCGTCATTTACCTTAATTTCCAAGTTCTTCTAACCCTCTGTAATAGAAGTTTCCTCTTTCCTGACCACACCCATAGTATATTTGGTGGGAAATAGATCTTGCAGGGATCTCAGGAGAACCATGAGGTTGTCCTGCCGTACAGGACCTGATGTCAATAGCCGTGCTGGTGAGGCACTGTATGTAGCATAGCAACCTCAGACCTGTTGGGCCTGAGTAATTTCTGAACAGTGGCACTAGCCATCTCCAGTCTTTGCCAGAATGTCTCACCTCCTTTAACTTAGAGGTAGCGCTGTCACAGTAAATTGCTGTTAAAATGGTTTTCTGATGGCAAATGCTTTTTCTGAAGGAAAATGCTTTCTTCTGAAAATCAAATTTTTCCACTGAAAAATTATATTTTTTTACTGTGATGGTTACAAAAAATCTGCAACCGTTCACTTCTCAATCTGTCTTGCACAGTAATCAGGAGGCACTCTGATTGTCTAAGGATGCCAAGAAGATTGTTCTGCCAATCCCTCTACAGCATTTGTTCAGATAAAAATTTTCTTTTCCAGTAGATGACTACTGAAATCTCTCTTAATCCTGACATGCCTAGAAGGACTCGTTAGCAGTGACATTCTTCTGACTCTACATTTTCATTGAAGTCAAATCCACGTGCCTTTTAAGCCAAGTGCTGGAATATAATCTCTACTTTACTCCCCTTTCTCCTCACAGCAGTGAAAAAATTAAAAATCAAATCAGTATCACTGATTTTAATGGTGGGTGTGTGAATTTAGTTGTAACGTGAATTTGTGTCCAAAAATAAGATTGTAGCTTCATAATAGGACGAATGATTGAGCCTGCCATCTGAGTCAGGAATTTTATGTTAAAAAATAAAAATATCTTTTGGGATAGTTCTTCCTGTTTCCACATGCACTAAAAATACTTTTAGGGAAGAACCTGCCACTGTATTTTAGTTCCTCCATTTTAATGCATGCCAGAACCTATGCAGTATTTCTACTAATGAAAACTAAAAAGAAAATAAAAGGCAGGAATTATTAAAAGCGGAATAAAAAGCTTAGTTTAGATACAGTGATTTTTAAACAAATAGATTTTTTTTTTGTTAGCTGATTTAACTAGTCACAGCAGCAGATTTGAGGAATTCTTAATTTTTTGTATCTAAATTAAACTGGTGAATGAATCCCTCAGTGTTTGTCCCTATCCAAAAGGAGGCTATAGACATCAGAAAATCTGAAGCTAAATTTTACATGATTTATGACTGAAATGGATTTCCATTGCAATAACTTGGAAATATTTATTTGAATTTCAATCTTTAAACATTTTGCTGCAAATTAATCTAATTTCCAAACAACATCATCCAACCAATGCCACAAAAAAAAAAAAAAAAAAAAAATTGCCTTTTGAAAAATGTCAAATGGGCATTTCAACTGCAAGAAATAGTGATTTATTTATGCAGAATACACTTGTCAGAAATTACCTTTTCTTAGTTGCAGTTTCAGTTTTAACAGCTCACACTTCCCCACTATGAAAGTTTATATGATTCTAGATATCCCTTGGCCTTCTTTATGCTACAGTGATTTTTGGAAGATAGCTACCACTTCCGACTTCTATGATCCTGGGCAACTCTCGACAAACATCTCATCCCTTGGATAGCCATGTTTTAAGTATTGTTTCAATTTATTTCTTCCACTCCATCCTGTCCTTGACTAGTTTGTGCAAATTAATGAGCATTACCATCTCTGACTCAGTTCTCTGATAAAAGTGGCTCAATTACAATTACTTGAATCCATATTTTTCTGTTAGCCTAGTCAGGAGGTTACTTTGTTTACTTTGTTACTTTGTGTTTCTACTTCCTCATATGGTCACCTGATCACTGCTAACCAATATTAATTATGACTATTATTTCAAGAACAGAAAACCAGAGAAAAAAATTATATAAGATTTTGCTATTTGAAAAGCAGTTATGAAAAGCATAGATACATCTTTATTAAAATAAATAGTAGCTGGACCTCAACTCAGCTGTCATTGCTCTTTTTTACTGAAAAAAATAAACCTCAAACCCAACCCATAAGATATAGAGAAATCTTCTTCCTCCGTGGAGATATCATAACTTTTCCTGTCTATAAACAGGCTGCCACAGGAAGCAGTGCACATTAGTCTAACATTCAAGAGGATAACTTTTTCTGTGTTGTATTGTGAAACAAATCATTTTGCTCAGCAACTTTGAGCCAAACAAATTTTTCAATTGATCCAAAATCTTTTATTTTCTGTTTCTCTGAACAAAATAACCTAAAAGCAGGAACACAAAAAACCTCATTCTTCTTCATTTTAAGAGGTTGGTTTTTTTAATCATGTATAATAGTCAAGGACATCATACTTACCGTTGGATATGGTTAATTTCCACTGCTCTTAAATGCAGAGTAATAACTAAGGAGCACAAACACTGTCAATGACATCTTTTTCTTTCATGATCTCTGAGCTGCAGTATGAAACACAGATTAATAAACAGCAGCTTTCCAGTAAACAGCAATTTTCAGCTTTCTGCAATGAGCAGCATAGCAAGCTGGAACATCAGTATGTCTTCAAAATCACTTAAGCACTTGTCATCAAATGAAGGATTAATTGCTTCACAGTAATCTCACACACAATGTATAGGTTCCAATTCTCTGAAAAGTTTTATGGTCCTAGAGCTTAGAAAGGTGCCAAGCCTGACATCTCAGGAAACTGAGAAACTGTACTTAGCCATAAAACATAGAGATCCCAGAGAGAGATAGCTCAAGCATGACTCATTTCCTTCCATCAAGTCTCCTCCCCTCCAAACGGCATGTACCACTTCTAAAGCTGAAGGGTTCTTTTACCTGCCTTAGACATGTACTTTTTACCGCTGGCTGCAGGAAACTCTAGCAACTAAAACCTGTGTGGTAACAGTATCCTGGAAAAAAATGTCAATGCCTTATAAGTAGTAGCAATTGCTTAATGGATTTAAAAGTAATTTCTGTTTGTTTGGAGTTTTTGTTTGGTTTTAGTTACTTTGAAAGAGCTCTTTGATAGACAGACAATAAAGGTAACTTCTTTTCTTCGACCACTACCAAGTCCACACCTCTCTAATCAAATGTGATGTTTCTCTCCAGAATCAGTATATTGATATCTTCTTTTTCACAGCTGTTCTCCTTCTCACAGTTCTCTTCTGCCGTAACTCCCAACTGTCCATTGCAATTTCAGTGTGGGTCTTTTTCTTCATTTCCATTTCAGATAAAATAATAAGGTGAACTTGTGAAAGCAACACAAGAAAAGGAGTAAGATGATTATTCTGATTCACACTAGAAAATAATAAGCTGTTGTTTTTTGCTTTACAGCTCCTTTTTCAGATACAGGCCCAGCCTCAGCCAGAGGTGACTTGCTGAAGTGATCTGCATACCTCTACTAGTCTAAAATATGACCATATCAACTATCTATATATCTGCTATGACAAGTTAATTAAACGTGCAAGCATGTTTATCCCACAAAGGATTGTCAGGAACCCCCCACAGCTCCCTGAAAATTTCATGAATGTTTAATTCCATTTAAAAATTCTTAGACATAACAATGGTGGGCTGATGAGAAGCTGACCTTTTTTGTTACAGCTTCCTTGTGCCTTTACCACCTGCAGGTAAACGAAGTAAACCACCTTTTGGAAACTGGTAAAAAATACTTGAAAATGATTCCACCACCTCATGACTGGAATATGACAAGCAATAGTTCAGATTCCTGAGTCATGTCTTGTCATGTACGAGAGATAAATATAATGATTTTTTTGAGCTTGTCTAGGTTTACTAGTATGACACTTGAAATATGTACACAATTTGCATATGATCTTTCAGGTAAAAAAATCCCGTAAATCCCCCTCCAATGCATTTTAGTATTTCTAACCTTTAAATATCAGAGTTTCTCTAGATGGTTTGTTTTCCCCAGTCCTGCAGGAACTGCTTGTACTACTGAACCTCCAGCTGCCTTGTCACCACACCAGACCACTGAGCCCTGCATGTGGCTGATGAAGTATTTCAATCTGCTTTAGGATTAACCTGTTCTTCTTATGGCATAACACCTACTGTATGACAACTGGAAAAGGCTATTAACTAATTTTCAATTTGTTTGTGGACAGACTCACATTTATAAAACAAACAGGCAAATCACTTCAGAGACAACACTCAAAGCTAAGTGGTATATTTCTTCAGCAATACCCAATGACCTTTCAAGATGAAAGGATAATAGTCAACACAGAAAAGGAAGAAAAAAAGCCCTGTGTGCTATTTTCAAGGTTTAGAGGTCACTTGGCTACAGAGAGAGAAGGATACAATAGAGGCTGCAGAAAACACTGAAGAAGCAAACATGGCCGTTCATTTAGATTTTTTTCTTCTGAGCCTCACCATTCACCACTGGCCCTCTTCATTTAACAAGAGCCTCTGTTCCCCTAACTAAGGATATGTTCTGTTTATTGTGTGGTGAGGCTCCATTTGTGTATTAGCTGTCTATCTGTGCTCTTCTTTGGAGAGCAAGTAATTGGTCAAACCCCAAAGAAAAAATGGAATGCTTATCCCATTCAGCTGTCTGGTGATCATATGACAGGGCTGAGAGAATATGATGGGGGTCTCACAAGACAAAGTAAGATATTATTCCCAGTGAAATCCTGTGGGTACATGCACCTCTGCCTACAATCAGGGCCTTTGTTCTGGTGTGGATCCCAGGAGTCAGCTTGCTTCTCTCATTGAGAAAACTCAAAGCAATTTCCCACACTTGTAGGAAGGCCATAAAGATTGTTCTGTCCTCTGAACACACAACAATGTTTAGACAGAAATAGAAAATTGCAAACAAGCTCCCTTTTCATTTTACTGACATTCAGAAGCTATACTCCTAAAAGTGGACGCAGTAAAATGCATTTGTACCAGCAGAACCTGAGTCTTAACTGCACTAATATACTTTCAGAAGAACTTTTCCCATGTCCAGTTCTGATTAAAAATTTCTATACTGCTTCTTGAAAGAAATCAATGTTTGTCAGCAGAAGTGCCAGAGATGCCACTTACCTCCTACACATTTTACTTCCTCACACTTTTTCTCTTGCCCATACATACATCCACCCTCACACAGCCGCCAAACTACCTACTCTTCTCTCACATGCAAGCTGAGAGATAACCCTGATAACTGCTGAGATATATTAACCTTTTAAAAAAGTAGTCACTATAGAGCTAAGTGCTAAACTGACCACCATTTTTAAAAGGCATTCAAAAGTCACCTTGAACATTATCATCAGAAATTATCTTTTACCCCTAAGCTATTGTCTGCATTAAAAATAAAGAAATAAAAAAACAACCCCCAAAACCAAACAAACTTTGCAAAAGCAAAAAGCTGATGAAGCATGTTTCAGTCTTATCATTAGTTTTTACACAGGACCAGCATGTTTTCTTCTACAGCTTACTGCTCACCTGAAACATTACTTTATATTGTAACTACGTTTTTAATTTCTATTGTACTATTTCTAAAAACCTGGGAGATTAATTAAATTACTACTCTCTAAAAATTATCTCCAGATTTAGACTTTGTTTTGCTGTGAAGCTAAAGATTTTAGTTAGAGAAGCAATGTTGGGATGATATGAATGCTAGGTTGCCTATTTAACAGGAGATTAGAAACAGTGTTTGTTTAGCCTAGTGAAACACATGTTGAGAAGGAATAAAAGCAAGTCTATAATACATCAGCAGGGAAAACATCAGGAGAGAAAAGGACCACTTAAGTGAAATGGCAATGTCATCACAGGAAGAAATGGATGTGAACAGCTGGAAAAACATTTAGCGGGAAATTAGAAGAAATGTCCCAACTTTTAGAGCAGTCAGGTTCTGGAACAGAGAATTCCAATAGGAAAATATAAGACAACACACCCCTGCACCCTTCCCCCAAACAATAATTTTTAAAATAGATGTTATTAATGAATGAGTTTTCTGAAAGGTGAGAAAATATGCTAAAGAATATCAAAGACTTTCTCCAGCCTTGGATTCCTGGGATCTTTTAAATAGTTTAATTATTATTTTGATTTATCATAGCTGAAGAAACTAAATGAAATTTCAAAAGCAGTTTAAAGGAGCTAGGTATGGAAAAGAAGATAATTAGGTCTCTAATTTCTGCCTGGTCTCCTTTGAAAAATACCAGAGTTGAAATGGATCTCTCTAGATACAAGTGCGGATTACATTACTCTTGAAAAACTCAGTGCTTCCCTGGGAGACTGAAGCTCTCAAACATTTCTAGTAGATACTGGCTTAGTGACTAAAAGGCAAGGAAATCGTGTTTGAACATCCCCTACTCCCCATGATGAGCTCTCGGACACCCACAGTTATAAATGTTTGCCTGCTGCAAACCACAGCCCGGGGCCTGGCTCTTTGAAACACAGCTGTATGACTTTGGTTCAGTTTTACTGTAAAAATTGTCACCGAGCTGCAAGAGAATTTCAATGCTGAAGATCTGCATGACAAGAAAAGAAAAACAAAGACAGAGGACAAATTTTAGATGCTATACTAGTTACCAGCTCAGGGAATAGAGAGAAAAATTGCGATGTGAAGCTATATAAAGTGCTGAGAAAAAGAAGTAAAGAACTGAAAGGTAGAACTCATCAACACCCTTGTTTGAAGACTGACACATCCTCCCCTTGCCTGAAGGGTTTCTGGGCAGCAAAGACTCATCAAGCACCTAATGACTGGTCCAGTAACACATTAGTCTCAGGTATTAGCCAACATATCCATCTAATAAGCATAATAACCTATAAATAATTGCTGTACTCTTGTAAGCTCTGCATGGGTTGATAAAAGGCCCAACCCAAAGGTAATTCAGCAAAAGAAGGGTTACATTATATGAACAGGAATTCAGGATACCATCTTAGAATTCAGAGGGCCAAGACATCCATTGACAAATGCAGTTTGATCTTCTTCACCACAATAAATTTTAAAAGTACTATCCCTGACCATTCTGAACTCAAATTCTTACCCCTATGAAGGAGCTGACAAGGTATGTGAGTAAGATTTAAAGCTTTGTATCCACTGTCTCCTTGACTGTGGGCTGTATGTGTTCTGTAAATTGTGACAGAAGAGAAGGCTTAAAGGATTTCTGCTTCCACCACAGGCCATGCGATGGCCTTCCACCATACCCATACATGTCATAACTCTTTTCTGTCAGATCCAATTGGCTCCTTACTTCTTAAAATCGTCTACGCTGATGAGATAGATGAGCACATTTATATCTAACTGGTGTTACAGCTGCATTGCAAGTTTTGCTTTTTTCATGGTAAGTCTTTAAGCATCTGTAATAAGTAACAGGATGGTACAACACAGAGCAATTTGCCTGGAGACTGTAACTTATGCAGTTGCTAAGAGAAGTAGCTAATAAATATGATTTGGATAGAAATGCTAATGAAATAGAGGTGGATGCTTGTTATGCAGTTTAACACTACTGCATATACAACACTTAATCCTTTTCAGGATTCTCTTTATTGTCACAGAGGTTTATATCTGGTTTTACTGCAGATTAGATAAATTCTGTCGCATGGCAGGAAACAGTGAACAAATGTAGTAGTGTAAGGTTACATTCAGCTGGACACCATCTACCTGAATGATTAATTGAAGGTGTATGCATAAAGCCACTGAAACTCAGCAGTTCTGTCAGGCTGCAAAAAAGCAGTAAGAACACCACTGCCTTGGTCTGTTGTACCTTTGTGAGAAACACAAAGACAAATCAAGGATATATTTTGAAACCTGCCAGGAAGTTGCTGTGAGATGAAGGCCTTTTTTTTTTTTTCTTTCCCATTGAATTATAGCTTCTATTAATACAATGGCATCTGCAATAAGGACAGAATCTAATATGCAATTCTCTTCCCATGCGTTTCATCATCCTTGATTTTTTCAATGTATTCTTGTTCATCCTTTATTTAGAGATCATTGCTACTATGCAATCAATTTTTTTCTGGTCTTCTGGGTAAATACTTAAGAAAGATTTAACTGCAATTACAAAAAAGGGGTCATTTTGGCACAAGGTGTTCACATGTATGTGACGTATCAAGTTGAGTTAGCTTAGCCCATTGGGATATCCTGATGAAGCAACACTGATTTCTATAGCAATTGTCTACATACAAGATCAGCTTATTTATAGTTCTTGTCCAGCCATGTGAGACTTTGCTGGGATACTAGTAGGAAAGCAGCTTCTGCTGTTAAGTCTCTAAATCAAAACCAACTGATATTTCAGGAGGTGTAGAAGTGTCTAAATTACCCAGCCACTATGCCCAATCTCTTTTCAGCAAACACATTAAGAAACTGAGTATTTTAAGCCAAGGAGCTCAAATCATATTGAGAAGTACCAAAGATAGCTAGCTTCTAATCCTGAGAGTAAATATCAACAGCCTCAGTACTGTCTTTATCAGAGAATGAAGAAAACCCTATTTATGCGTTGGGTTTGTTTTTTTTTTTCCCCTAAATAAAAGCTCCCAAGTCCAATACATTGTGAGATTTATAAGATCATATGAATGTTCTCTGAGAACTCTTGAAAACATTCACAAAGTATGAAGCTTCCTGAGTGCCATATGAACTCATTCTAAGGCCAATGTATTTACCAGAAAGACATAATGGATTTGTTCTTTAATCTCCTCTTTGAAATATTGCAGTCATAAAATTAGGGGAAAGAGTATAATGTGTCTTTGCTGAGTAGCAGTATCTGAATAAGCAAAGGTTACAATCTGAATTCCTGTTCAGCAGTTTTTAATGTTATTCAGAAGTAAATAAGGGTCAAATCCAGAATGATTCACTAATTCACAGACATAGTGAATGCCTGAATAGTTCAATGAACTCCAACGAATGCAGTTTCCAGTGACATCTATTACTAAGATAATGTGCTCAACCTAAAATAAATGATATCGAGAGTAATGTATCAGTATAAATACTGGAAGACTTTGCATCCATATTTTGAAGCTACATTTGAAATACTGATTTCTACTTCTGAAAACATTCAGACACACAGTGTAACTCCTGGAAGCTGAAGAGGACAAAAGCTCTTTGAAGAACTCAGTAGGAATGATCGTGACCTAAAAACAAAGAAGAGGTGAGGAGAAAAGAAGCTTCTGGAATGTCATGACTTGATTCAAGAAGTAGAAATTAGGTGTAAATTGCACTTACTGTACTTGAAACAGACTATCTGCACTGGTGTGTCGCCCTTGTTAACTGACTGCTAATGACTTTTACAGAAGCCTTGTTGATAAGGGTGGCAACAAGGTAGAATTAAAAATTAACAAGAAGTATATGCTAAGCCCAATGTCTTCTGTATGTGAAATTCTTACTCCCTGACAGATTTTTGACATTTCAGTGTAATACAGAGTTCATATTGGTTCATAGAATTTGTCTGTCTAATAAGATTAGATAATTTTTCGAAGCTGATATAATCATTGAAGAGAATGTAGTCTTAATTGCAAGTGGAGAGAGATAGAATTCTCTAAGGGGTGATATATCCTATCCTAAAATAATAATTCTCACATGGAATAAATTGCTATCTGGAGATACCCACTTCTCTCTATCACTCAGTCCCAGCTAAGGTAATGTCTCTGGGAGAGCTCTTCCACATCTCGTATGTTTAATTACATGCATAAGGACTCCAGATGAAGGCAGCGGATCAAAGCAGTGTTGCAATGACTATATATTATTGAAGATTTTGCTAACCCTGTTTTGCTTTCGTTTCTAGGAGAATGCTTAAGATGGGTCACAGATGAGATGGAAATACTGTTACTAGCAAATAATGAAGTAGTTAATAACATTGATAACCTTTACACTATTCAGAAAAATGGATATGTTTTTTGATCGAAGATGTTAACAACCTAGTTTATGGCTTACCCTTGCTTACAAAAAACCAAGGGAAAAATTAAGATTATGGAAACCTATATGTTTGGCTAAATATGAAAAGAAGGAAAAAAACCTTTTTTAAGTCAAAATCTTCATCAAAAAAAGAGCATTGTATTTCTCCTTAGGAATAATTTATTTGGTTTTTAATCACCTATGTTAGCAGAATATTTGCATATCAATTCATGAAGCAGTGATCAGATCACAGAACTCCAGAGTTTCTGAGTTTGAAATATCCCATTGGGTAGCTTTATACACTGATAAGATCCCTCTGAGCCTTCTCTTCTCCAAGCTGAACAGTCCCAGCTCTCAGCCTCTCCTCGTATGACAGATGCTCCAAGCCCTTGACAATGTTTGTTTCTCAGCAGTGGATGTGCTTCAGTATATCCAGCTCACTCTGATACTGGGAAGCCTAGAATTAGACTCAGACCTCCAGGTGTGTCTCACCATGAATGAGTAGAGGCGAAGGATCACCTTTCTTGACCTGCTTTACTTTGACAATGCCAATTTGTTCTTATACATACATGGAGAAAAATATTTTTTTCCATACATGGAAAAAATTATTATTTTTGACAAATATAAAATATTGTGAATTATAGCAAGATAAAAAGGTATTTTCCTGACAGACTATATTTATAAAATATTGTTAGTAAGCAATCTCTGACAGTGTTAAATATATAATAGAAAACATTTGGCTACTCAGAAACCACACGTCATGTACCCACAGGTAGGTCATCAGTCCAAATGAGTGTGCTAAAAGGAGCCATATCCAGGGGACCTCCGCTAGTTTTGCAAAGGTACAAAACCTCAAGATTTCTCTGCAGCCAAAAGCAATGAACTAAGTATGCTTGTTTTGAACTTAGCTTTCCATCCAGATTCATGTATGATTGAGCTCTTTGAATCTGTACTGTTTGCTGGAGATTGTTTATTGACATAACTAAAAAGGCTGTTCTGTCTGATGTTAAAAGACTATCATGAAAAAAAAAAAAAAAAAGCCCCAAGAAATACCTATTCTTCACTATTATATATTAAAAAAAAACCAGCAAAATATTACATCTCTCAATCCATACAATATGGAAAATACGAGCTACATTCACGCAACAGTCTGGCCTTCAAAGAATGCTGATTTACAATAGATTGTCAGTTTGGTACTTGTTTCACCACAAAATATTCAAGCTTTATAAAATGGTCCAGAAGTTCAAACACTGTTGTCTAATTTTTTAATTTTTTAAATAAATCTTATTCTTAAGAGAAGTTATGTTATTCAGTAAGTGAAATCTCTGATCTACAATAAAACTCTGAAATGGCAATAAAAATATTATTTTGAAGCTCTGGCATTGTGGTATAATAAAGGGAGAAGAATTTGTCATTTCATATATCCACTGTAATGCCTAGCATCGGATAACAACTGAACTGATTTACTTTTTTCAGAGAGATTGTTCATTAGTTCTGCAGTCAACCCCTTGAAAATGTTGTCAGCGACATGATTTTATGAAATAACTTGCAATGCATGCTAGCATTCTCTCAGGTGCTGTGTATTCAGGAAAATCATAATCTATTCACAAACATTTCAAAATTTTTTTCCCATCTGTTCATTCCTTTTGTACTTTATCAAAACTGATTTTACTATGACATACTTTGGTGGTTGTCATGTCTTTCATAAAGAACCTGACATTTTACACTCCTTTACAGTTTACTGCAATGGCTAAATAGATTCTTACATACTAGAGGATACTTTTTTCAACTTTCATTGGACTCTTTGGACTTTGACTAAACCTTTCTGACACTAACTGAATTCAGTGAGAGTCTTTTTCTTAGCAGAGTATAGGGTAATCATTGATGAAACACCAGTGACCTCCCAAATAGGAAGGATTTGGGGTTTTGTACAAGTAATCCTGTAATGAAAACAGAAGTCTTTCTGAAGGTCTGTTGTAGTCTTGGAAGTAAGACTCATTTATTTTTTTTGTTATTACGCTTCCAAGTGTCAGCTCATTTCTTTAATAAGAAGACTTAATAGATGTCAGTGCTGGGGATTTAAAATTCATTTTAAGACTTATGAATCTCACTTACAGGTTGAAAGTTGGTCACAAAAGCCAAAATGACAGGCATTCCCCAACCCCCATTCAGGGAAGAAGCCAAATCTGACAGGGCAATTGTTATCTTCCTTTTAACCCTAATACTGCTGAAAAGTTACAGATGGTCATAACAGACATATATCTCATGTTGTGTAAAGTTTGCTTATGTCATTGAAATTACTATATAAATACAGAGATTTCTTTTGTTGCTTTGGTTATTGCTTTACGTACTGCAGTCAACATTTTGTTCAGTGCACTACTTTCCACGTAGTTCTTAAGAATAGGAAAGTAGTGGAGTTCTTTTTAGTGCATACAATGAACATTAGATTTGGGGAAGGAAGAAAGTCCCCTATAATTTATTTCAACTTTTCCAAAAGAGTACAGCAATTCACTTAAGCAGCACTCAAGGAGATGTGAAAATGTTCACTCCATTAAGGAGAATTTTCTTCATATGACTGGCTCTGCAAATGACTGAAACTGCCAATGAAGTGCGTAGTATTGCAAGGTAGGCTGCAAACAATTAAAAAGGAAACAAAAGATGGAGCCATCAGCTCTGACCTCATTGGAACAAAGCTGCTATGTGAAAAATGCACTCCATGTCTCTGGTTATAGAATTCTGTTTTAAATTAAACCAAGCATATTATGCAGGCTTCTGGGTTCGGATTTTTATTTATTTATTTTAAATTTAAATCTGTGCATAGCATGCAAATACGTTTTCTGTGTTGGAACACAGAAAGCATTCTTTCCCCAAATTACTTTGATTTATAGATATTTGTGGAGGAAGTGCAGGGGGGTCCTTAATGGGACAGCAAATCAGGGACCTGCTGCCCAGGACCCATCCCATTGCCTTTGTATACTGTCATGGGTTCAGCAGTAGCACTCATTTTTCTCTTTCTTGGTAGCTGGTGCAGTGCTGTGTTTTTCAATTTCGGCCTGGGAACAGCACTGATAGCACCAATGTTTTTAGTTATGGCTTAGTGATATTTGGTCTGGCCAAGGACTTTCTGAGCCTCATGCTCTGCCAGGGAG
>JANRGW010015019.1:0-18413 GCA_024733675.1 Psilopsiagon aymara | reverse complement strand
GCTGTGAATGCTCCATCCCTGGTGGTGTTCAAGGCCAGGTTGGACATAGCCTTGGGTGATATGGTTTAGTGGGAGGTATCCCTGCCCATGGCAAGAGGCTTGGAACTAGATGATCTTAACATCCTTTCCAACCCTAACTATTCTATGATTCTAAAACCTGACTCTTTGGAACAAGAAAAAACAAAAACAAAACCTCAGTTCAATCACAGAAAACAGTATTGTCAATAAGTTCCTTTGACTCTTCATAAGAGAAAACACTCACATGCAGGACTCACTGCATCCTCCTCTCTCCAAGAAACATTAACTACTGTCTGACAGAAGCTGACTTCTGCTGAGAAAGAGAACACCACAGGCCAGTATTACAGCAATCTCAGTTTAGCTACCAAGCAGTCAGCTACATAGTACCTTCACTACATGCTGATTTTTTCAGTACTTTTCCAGAGTCCTGGCGTAAGCATAACTAGCATTTTGCTGTTTTTACACACAGTTCTGAAGTTGCAGGTGACCCAATTTAGATTTTCTTTTCTGTATCACTGAAAATATTTCTTCTTCAGCACCGTGTATCTGTTCACTTATTTATTTCACTTTTTTAAGCTTTTCCATTATATTTCAGAAAAACTTCCATCTTATATCAGCAAATATAAATTTAGATGTTTTGATTTTTAACTACTTAAACTCACATTTATGAAATGCTGAACTTGGGGATTTTGTCCCCCAAAGCCAAAGTATAAACAAAGATTATCTTGTATTCTGATTTTACTTCGAAGCTTGTGATTATCCTGAAATTTACATGCTCCTTCCTTGAAATTATCATTAGTAAAGCTTTGGATACAAACCTCTGGCTTTACTCTGAGAAGTGATGTACCACTTTCAAAAAGCAGTTCTGGACAGCACCTTTACTGTCTGACCTGATGGTTCAAGCTCTTTGAAAGCTGCCAATCTCCTTTCATCAAAGTATGCTACATCAGGACTACCAATGAAAGTGAATATTGTTAACAGAACACAGGAGCTCAATTCCACCATGATCGCAGTCACATCGAAGTTTCAGCACCACTGCTGCGCAGCTCCACACATACATAACTGCAAGTGCAAGCAGACTTCAATAAAAGTATTTTTATCATGTCAATTCATTTAAAAAGTAAGGATCAGGTTTGTAAGTTTTGCTGTTGCAACAAATGTCTTGAGTATCTGCATCACTCAATATTCTGGGCCAGAAGGTCTTTTTCTGTTCCTCCACCTTCTTGATATCACACCGCCACCTGTATGCTCCTTATTCCTGTATGAAAATACTACAGCCACATATTCTTTCACAACCTTGCATAAAGCTCTATACATTAAAATTAGTTAGGTCTTTCTGCCTGCAGCAAGATGCTGCCTGTTTGGATAGCTGGACTAGTTTTGGACTAAGCTGTTTGATCAAATTTTGAAAAAGTTTTTATCAGTATCATGCATTCATCTGCTGACACTGCCGTTTGGCTTAAACAGTCCCGTATGCCTTCACAGTGTTTACATCTGATGGATTTAGAGATAGCAAAGTTGATTGAAACTTTTTTCCTGTAAAATATTTCTCCATCTTATCTCATGACAAAGGCTTTCTACACTTCCACTCATGCTTGTAACCCTCTCCCGCAATTCTACCACTTCAAATTTACCCATCTCTCACTAACACAGGTAATCAGAACGTATGCTTTCCCAAAGAAGCCCCAGAAGAACTTGCAATTAATCTCCCTATCCATCTCTACTAAAAGCAAAAAATTCACCCTTTGGTGCCTGCCATTTGCCGTGGTTGTATCACCACTAACAGACCACACTCACACTATGCAGGGTCAAACAGTGTGCGTAGTTGCACAGCAAAGCCTCTGTATCCACTTTAAAAAACCGCACACTAATATTGATCATAAAGGTCATGAAGAAATTATGTTGCCATGAGAACATAGAAGCCACACTAAATCTTTGTCTGATATACTACAATAGATAAAAATGGTATTTTTCTGTTTCTTCCTCCCAACAGTCTATTCTGCATATGGTGAGAGAAGAGACAGGTTCAGTTCCACCTAGTAAATCCCTTTTCATCTTCCAAAAATGTGCAAGTTGTTCAAAGTTGTGAAACATTTTCTGTAGAAACCAGAGATGTGTACAAATGTTACACCAGAGATACTTTATACAGCACACAGCTAATACAAAATACTCATTAAAGAACCTCCACAAGATAGTTAAACCTCACTTGTTCCACAGAACCAGGACACTGATACGTAATTAAGACACTCATAAGTTATATCCATATAATTTATGAAAAATAACTCTCCTGAGGACATAGGAGGAGGAAAGTTGACAGATCCAATCTGCCACCCTCATGTACTTTCTAACTTGAGTACAAAACCTCTTCTCACCATCTGAGACTAGTCTAGGCACCAGGCCAAAGCTTTGCAGAAAGATCTCCCACTGCCACGTCGCTAACCCACAGCCAGAAAGCGGCACCTCATCCCTTCCCAATACTGCCCACAGCTCTGCAGCTGCAGAATATCACACCACTGCCTGTAATGAGGATACATCAAATTTGCTCAAAGGTGGTATTATCACTGTTCAAATAAACTCATTCACACAAGAAAGCATATTGCTATATGCGCTTACATTTCATTTAGAGAACATCAAACAATATTAAATGATGGCAAGGCCATAAATAATACAATCTACTTGCAAACTATTCCCGTCATTATTTTCATTGTCTTCACACAGCCATATTTTCTATCTCCCAGCTCTCACATTTCAGAAGATACTTCAACCATTTATCCACTCACACTTGCTCACTGACACTAACCCAACAATTCAGAATGCGCTGAAACAAATTTTTCTAGACTGCAGTGTAAGGAAAAGGGACTAGAGAAATAAGGATTACAGCAGACGAGCAAGGACCCAGATATGCTAGCAAGGACAACACTGTAAAAGCCTGTAAGGTCTGAAAAATTGAAAAACTTCTTACAGCAACATTTTAGAGCATCATATCATCCTGTTTGACTGCATTATCAGAAATGCCAAAAGGAAGCAAAACACTTGATGTCTAACTTCAGTGATTTATATCCACAAATATTTCTTTACAGTAATATAGCAGCTTTCACACATCCACTGAAGCAACCTATTCAGATGCATAAAAATTAAAGTGTAGCTGCCTTGTACATTAAATAGATTGTGGTTACAGAAGTATATGAATGACTTAACTCTTCTGTTTTAGCCTGAAGCGGCTGCTGTGGTAGAGATCAGGGACCCTTTTAGTTGTACTCAGTAGGATTGCCTAATTTCCACCCCACTGCAATTTCCTGCCCACTGAACAAGGCAGCTGGAACATCTGGACAAGCACGTCCAGTTCTGTTTACCAAGAGGGGAAAGGGTAAAGATATAATACCACACACATGAGAGCTTGTAGGGAGAAGACACTCAATTAGGTCTCTGAATTTGACTTTTTTGCTCTTTAGCCATTAGATTTGTGTGCATCAGTTCAGGGTCAGCTATAAATAACGTAACCCATCTGTTCTGTACCAAGTCCTGTAAAAGCAAGGTTCTAGTTCTTCATGAAGCAAATTGGAAGATATGATATAGTAGCAAAAACCTTAATGAGCCACAAGCTGCTACCTTGTTACAACACTTGATCTTCCCAGCATTTCAGGAGCAGGAACAGCTTAGTCCACACAGTACTCTGCAGGAGTCGTGCAACAAGATATTACCCGTGCGTCTGACGAAATCCATAGGGTATTTCTGACTACTGAACATAAGTCACTATCACCTCACCAACAGCTGACCTTAACCAGAATGTGCAATATGAAGTAATTTTTGTTTGGTCCCTTAAGGTTTTTGTTTGTTTGTTAGGTTTCTGTTGTTGTTTTGAAGCCCCGCTGAACTAAACATAATTTAGTTTAATAACAAATAGCCCTAGAGGACACCATGCAAATAGGAAGTTACACAATGAGGCACCATGGTAGGCAGTACCCCCCTGCTTGAGGACAAGTGAAGCACAGATATAGCAGAAAATTATGTTTCACTTTTTATTATTCTAAGTTACTTTCATCAGTATTACCTGAGAGCAGGAGAGCACCTACAGTAACCTAAATCACTAACTTCTGATTAGGAAACAGCGAGAAAACAACTGGGTCAAACAAACTTCTGAACGTTATCAATATATTCACAGAACTGCTATAAAATTAACCCTTTATCCTCAAAGCATCTAATGCACATTTCCTGCCAGTACAGAACAGGCTGGAGCGGTTCAGAGCAGAGCTGACTGCCTGCAGGGTCACAGCGCACAAAGCAAGCAGCAGATCACTCTTCCAGCTATCCGACTGATCCAAAATCTTAACACTGTCAAGACTCCACAGTTTACATGGGGATTATTTGTGATACTGGTGCCATTTCTTCTCTACCTCCAAACCACATAAGGTCACGCGCCTAGGAGGAGGCAACATAAGTGCATGCTCTGCTATCAATACAAATGCAGTGAAAGCATCGCTCTCTAACAGACTGGCAACTTAAACTTAAGATTTATTTCTAATTTAAAGATGTATTTTTTACCATGCCTTTCTCTTGCCCATAAACACTATCAGTCTTCCTGCAGTGCAGCCTTCTTTTGGGTTAGTCTCCAAGTCTAGGCTCTCTATATTCACAAAGCGGCAAGCCATCATAGCTTAACCCCCTCTACTGTTGCCACATCTGTGCCTTAATGTTCCCTTCTTGCACATGACAGCCAAAAGATGAGGCCACTTCACTACATTCCCATTTTTTCATTTCCTTCCCTTTTCATCCATGAATGCCCTTACTAATCAAGCCAGAAAAGTTCTGACCCATTCCTCAAAACCAGCTTTTGAAGACGCCCATGGATTTTCTCTCTCTACATGGCTGGCTGGCAGGTACCATCTGGCAGGCAGGTACCAACAGTAACTATGATCCAAAAGCAGGGCCCTCTTGTCCTGCCAGATCAGACCACCTGGACTCTTACGAACTCCTCAGGGACCATATACCACAGCCTTCCTGTGTCATCTGTTACCCACTTCAGAGCCAAGACACAGCCACCTTGGCTATAATGTTGGGCACACCCCCACTACACATGTGGATGGACGTGTTCTTCCCACACAACAGCCCTGTGTCCACATGCCTGCATTTTTAGTCATGCAAAGGCCACATGTCACACCCACTGCATGAACAAGAGCACGAAGCAAATAGGAACAGGACAGAAAGGAATGCAGTGTGCCACAAACACAGATCTGCAGCCCCTCCCTCTCCCACATCTAAAGCATTCAAGAAAAGCCAGCAAAGAGCAAACATTGTGCCAAATTAAGTATTGTGTATCTAGTTGCTCAGATCCCCAGACAGATTGTCAGATGGCACTGGCTGCTCAGGAGGGATGCTTCTTTTGCAACACCAAAAGCTGCAACCATGAGACTCCAGTCTAGAGCATGAGAGTAGAAGTAATCTCAATGCATGGCTGAGGATCACCTTTAACAACCGTGCAACCAAGAGAACAATATAAATTATACAGAGATACAATTAAAAGGAAAACCCTATTGGAAAGCATGGGCAGCTAATGAATAAGCATGCTAAAGAAAGGACGGGCAAGCAGGATACTGAGAAAAGCAGAAGTCCTTGGAATAAGAAAAATGATTAAAGTTGAAGCCAATCCTGCAAAAATCTAGTGTAAGGAACAGTTGTTTTCTTTCATCTGCTTTTCTTCGAGATGCCACACCTTTTAACACTTTCCAGCATCAGAAAATCAGGACTTGTAGCTCTTCCCTCCCCAAGACATGCTTTGAAAACAAATTTCCTAGTTAACCTACCAAAGCAGAAGATCTGACAGCAGCCGAGTACCCCTTTGCCCAGCTCAGTGGAAACCAGCCTTCAAAAAGCACATTGTCATCCTTCAGTCAGTGCAACTGAATAGGAACAATTTTTTCACCTTAGAAGACATGGCCTCCAAGGTAGCCACAGTTTGCAGCATTGTATACCAGAGGAACAGAACCAACACGTTCTGATTAAACATATCAACTTACTTTTCACCCACTTTTTCAATGTTTAATACCATTAATAAGAAGGTATCCACTGGAATTAGACTATAATTGCCTCAGAGTATCTCACAGAAGAAAAGGATATTAATATGTGCTAAACAACATGGATTAAGAACTGGGGGAAAAAAAGGACAATATTTTAACTATTCAAACCAAACACTCAAAGCAAACCTCCAACCATGCAATCACCCCTTGGCTAGGAGAACAGACTTCCCCACACATGTACATACTCAGCTGAGTCTCGAACTCACATCTTGAAATAGATCTAGAAGAATCAGGCATGTGGCATATTCCAATTTGCCTTATCTTGTTACAAAAGCAGAGGTTTTTTTCCACTTTCCACTTCAATCTAAGCCTTTAATTCCTGACACTGAAGTATCAAACAAAAGGCAAAATACTAATTCACACAGTATAGCAACATACTTCATGAAGGAAGTCAAGCCCAAGCTGTGCTTTTGCTTTTCCACCTTACCACCTCTATCAGCACTTACAGACAAAAGCCACTATTCAGGCTTTTGAGTTCAGGCATTACACACTCCGAATAAACCACAACCTCTGCAGTTCCAACTGTGTCACTTGTGCTCTGTTAATTTATCTTAATAAAGTGATGCTTCTGTCTGCCATACGTTTGCTAGTAACAAGACACTGAAAGCAATTCTTTCTCCTCTGTGAGATGACATTACACGAGTCTGCAAGAAATACAAGCTGACCAGAAGGAAACCTACTCAATGCTTTCGTTATCCACAAATGCTATCATCTTTTTTTTTTTTTCTCTGCTGCATTATTCCACATCAGTAAATAAGTAACAAGTGAAGAGCAATGCATAATACTTAATAACATATCTACATCAGCTCAAGTGTCAGCAAGCATAAGGTCACCTATGTTACATGAATTGCCATTGAATAGGCAACACAATAAAGGAGATTTAAAAAACAGAATAAATTCTAGCAGCTAACTGCTCTCGCAATAAAGAAAAATGGTTAAGGTGATCTTGAAACAAAATCAGGACAACTCTCCTCCCACACTGTTTCTGCCTTCAGGGTTCAAAACGATCACACCATCTTACACCAGTGAATCGTGCAGAAATACTTCGGGCACAAGATAACATGGGGATTTATATTACAAATGTTAGCATTTTATCAGCGGGTGAGCAAGGAACAGGAAGCAACCATGTAAAATTGACATAACTGCACAGAAGGAACCTACAAACTAAGCAGAACACATTCTTGTTTGCCAGTTTAGATTAAAAGCATGGGGAAATCTGTCCACAACATCCCAACGATCTTGGAGGGCGGCAGGGGTCATCTAAGAATGTTGCTTATTGAAGTTTTTATTAGCAGCCTCCTGAGAGGAGTGTCTCTTTTCTGAACACTGCATATGAAACATTCCTGAAAGTATGAAGTATATGTTTAAATACATATACACACACACACACTTTCTATTATTAGAGTCCTGTGCAAGAACCTAATAATAGAAACATCCATAGTTATGTATAAGGCAATTATAAGAGACTTATATATAAAGCATGCTTTAAGGCATGTGTATTGCTGCCACAGAATAGGTATGCACTTAGTCAATATAGAGAAATCAGACAACCCTATCGCATTCATCTCCAGAGACTTACAGTGTTTCATTTATCAGAAATCCAACAAGAAAAAAAACCCTCACAAAAAAAAAAAAAACAACCTGATAAAAAAACACACAAATGCAGAATACTGAATCCTTCTTGTCACTCCACTTAGTAGCTTCTAGAGGAACTAGAAGCAGATGCCAGAAGAAACAAATGCCACACATCAGTATTAGCTGCAATCTTTGTCTTCAAGAAATAATATAAAATACACACTTAATTACTTAGGAATTGTTTGATAGTTCGTATTACACAAATAACATTACGCATAGTTGCAGTTTAATAAGGAGAATATCCAAATGGTAACTTCCTGCATATACCACCATTATAAACTGTCACCACTAGAAATACAAATAAAGTATGTTTCTTATACAGTTGGTGGTGTAGTCAGCATTTTGTCTGTTATCTGCTAACAAACAATGCAATTTGCTTGTAAACAAAGGATTCCTTAGATCAAAGGCAGAAAGCATGTCACTGGTGAAACTGCATGTTTTAATCTCTAAGCTCAAGGAAAGCCATCCTTTCCCAATTAAAAGCTCCGTGAAGATTTGCTCAAAGCTGTGCTACCTGGGACCTCCAGGGACTATTCCTGCTCAGGAACAGACTTTAACACAGACTGCACTTTTCTCGTATACTTGCGCAACAGCACAGTCATTTTTCATCCAGAGCAGAGCACAGATTTAACATCCGCAGCAGCATTTCTGAAAGGCAACTAATCTCTCCAATACTGTTACAAATTCCACAATAAATCATGTTTAATTAGTTTGTGCTTTTTTCCGGCCTGTCTGTAATCCAACAAAGAGGAGGCTTCCAATTTCAATTTTGCAAAGAGGTGCTTAGAATAAATTGGCAAAAAACACAAATCTACTGCATCCCCTCTGGAAACGAGTTATCTGCTCAATGACACACCAACATTCCTGCCTGTAGATGGCCTGTTACCGTTGTGTACCGACCGTCTCCTATTTCCAGTGCCTTGTTTGAAGAACTTCCCTCTTCCCACATACCTTCCTTCTCCAGGGACAGATCACACATGGACACTAAATCTTGGCCGTAAACAACATGACTTTTGATATTCCTGTCTCCAAAGGATCCTCAACTGCTGCCGTTCAGCAGCACAGAGAGGATCACCGAGGCACAAGTCCTCTGTGCAATATGTTTGAGAAACCCTTTGCCTCACTGGTATTTGGCACAGATGAGATTTACACAGGGGCTGCTAGCTTCCTCCACTATTTATTTTATTTGCTGTACACTAAGGGCTACTGCAAACAAATGGGACTTTGGTTTTGCGCAGTGTGCTGCAAGTTATTGTTCTGTTGCACTGGGACATTTGATTTCCAGTCTTAACACCCACTACCATGGCACCCTTGGTGGAGAGCCAGGAAGCCCTCCCAGAGCATCCCAAGCTGCTGCTCCCACAGGTCACTCATCTTCCCTCATGTCTCTCCTTTTGAGTGGAGTAGCAAATTGTATTGAGAAGAAAAGCACTATGAAGAGTAGTTTGTTTTATTCAGCTGCATATGCAACATTTACGTAATTATTTGTGTTTTGTAGGAATTAAGATCCTCACACTACAAATGTTTATTCACATTGTACACCTTGCTAGTACTCACCAGACCAACAACCTGCATTTTTGGGGGAAAAGCCAATTGTATTAATTAGAAAGCTCATGAATACAACCACACGCACACCAAAGTTTGCTGCATGATCTGTATGTATTTTCTTGCGCAATTTATAAACTGTATAAGTTTAACCACCATTAACTGTTCCTCTCTCATCAGAGAACTTAAAGAAATCGACAAAGTGGAAAAAAAAATTAAACCACAAATTCTCTGTTGAGAAAGAGGTACGATACAGAAATCTACCTTCTGCTCACTAAATGCCAGAATAAAAGCACTTCAGATGGGAAGTTACAGACTTTTCTGAGAGCTTGCGGTATGGAGTTACACCTCTAAGCTTCTTGGCTATAGTAGAATATCAGCTTATTTTGGATGCTAACTGTCTTAATTTCTTGTCCATTGGTCAACTATAGGCAAACAGCATGAAAGCTCCCCCTCACAGCCATCCCAGCAGTGATCTCGAACCCAAACCAGGTGAGTCCCAATGTTTCAAATAAAATTCAAAAATTATAAAATAAATCAATTTCCCCAGACTCATCTCTGAACATAAACTAGCTAAAAGATACTGAGCTGGGAAGAACAACATGCAATACTCCTGGGGCAACAGACGTTTCTGTCACAGCAGGGTCCCGATACAACCACAACTGCTTTAAAGCTAACAAGAGGGAATCACAAAGTGCTGAAAATTAAGAGAAAAGCACCAACAGACTGCTTCTGTGTGAGACCCGAAATGACCCCAGGAACACTGCCAAGAATCATTTTCTTACTGGTAGCACCATCAGTGTGTTCTGTCCAGAGAGACACAAGGTGGAAGGTGGGCAAGAGCAGTGGTGGACCAGGTGAGAGGGACAAGATTTCTCCACTCAAGGAGCAGCCCACTGCCCATTCCTGAGGTTTACGGAAGAGATGCCTTTACCTGTATTTCCAACCAAGCACGCACATTGTGTTATCCACAGGCAGACCAGCCACTCCCCACGAGAAAGGAGCAGAGCTCCAGATCAGTACAGGCACCAAGGTGCTAGCAGGCCTGGCAGTCCCAATCTTTTTTAAGCAAGCTCAGTATTTCTCAAAAGAAAAGTTGAGAAATACTGTGTAGACATAAAAATGTGTTTAAGTTTGAAATCCCATTACCTAGCACATTGCTAAGCTCGAGTTAGACTGGTTTGGCACCTTTCAGGAACGTACTAGTTGAGCCATGGGTTCTGAAGGGTAAGTGGTTAGGGGATACAGCAAATGTGGTCAGGGCCCAGGGAACCAGGATACGTGAATTCTGTTTCCACAAATCTAGCACTGAGTTAAAATGAAAAATAATTGAAAAAAAAAAAAAAAAGGCAGCACAAAAATCCAAAATAACCCAAAAACCCACCAAACAAGAATACTCAATTTTTCCATATCTCAGTTTCCCCATCTGAGATGGAGAAACCACCACTTCAGGGAATCAAGCCAATACTTTTAGGTACTCGAGGCACACAAAGAAATGCAAATGAAATACTAACATGGGGAGAGGCAGTTGCCCCCCACCTTTTAGTTTACAGATATAGATGGGATAAATGGTTCATTACATTTAACTCCAGGCCACACCAACTTAGCCAAAACCTTATTTAAATAGAATATTTCTGAGAACCGGGAAGGGGGGTTAGACAGAGGGGAGGGATGCAGATGTGGTCTTAACCTAAGCGAGGTTAAGCTTTTAAAAGGCTCGTTCTTTTTTCACTCCGTCTCCTGGTAGCATGCCATTTTAAAAAGGTGTCTGGCAAGCAAAATAAAAAGTTTCCAGGGTTTTCCTTCCCATAGCCGCCTCAGCCAAGAGCCGGGCGGGGAGGACGGGGCCGGGAGAAGTCGCTCGCGCCTTTCTCCAACATGCCCTCTGGATCCAGACGTTCTGAGAGGGAGCTGCGGGCGAGGAGCAGCCCGGCTGGCCTCACCTGCCCGGCACCCCGAGCCGCCCCGCGGGGACCCGGGCGCGAACCTGCGCTCTCCCGCCCCCCGGGCCCGGCTCCGGCAGGGCAGCCGCGGCAGGGCGGGGGCCGCCATGCACGCACCCACGCGTGCCGCCGCTCCCCGCGCTTTCCCTGCCGGAGCCGCACCGGCCGTGCCCGCGGCGGGACGCGGGGCAGGGAAGGGGAGGGCGGCCGGACAGAAGCGATGACAGCGCCCGGCCCGGCAGCCCCTCGGGATTACTGGGCGGTGCTGGAGGGCCCGTCCGGCCGCCAGTTCCTCGCAGGGCCACGGCGGGGCTGCTCCCGCCTGCCCGCACGGAGCCGTTCTTCGCAGAGCTACAAGCGGAGGCGCAGAGCCGGCGGGGCCCCGGGGCGAGACGGGCAGGGCGGGGAGCGCAGCGAGAGGAGGGGGCGGCAGCGAGAGAAACTTTCCGCCAAGTGCGGCCGCGTTCCGTCGCCGCCCCGCGATCCCGCCCCGCTGCCGAACAAAAGAGCCGGGACCGGGAGCGGCGCCTCGGGGCGAGCGACACGGCTCCCCAGGGCTGCGAGCCGAGAGCGGCTCCGAGTCAAGACGAGACGACCCGAGCCGCTGGGCTCCCCGCCCAAGTCCCCCGTCCTCCACCGCGTCCTTACCTGGCGGAGGGCTGGTGCAGGGCGCCGAGCCGGGCCGGGCGCGGGGGGGGGGGGCAGAGCTGGTGGCGCGGGGGCACTTCCCTTCCTTTCCCTTCCTTTCCTTTCCTTTCCCTTCCTTTCCCTTCCTTTCCCTTCTCTGCCCTCCACTCCGGGGGGGCCGCCCGTACCTGTTCGGGGCACTTTCCGGGGCAGCGAGGCGATGTCCTCCAGCGGGAATCCTCCAGGAGAGCGGCGGGGCCGCGCCGCCGGCTCGCGGGTACCGGCAGGGAGATGGGCCGTGGGTCAACGAAGCGCCTCTTCTTTGTCCCTAGAAATTCCATTTAGAATTAGCCTTAGCAAACTGTTAGCGGTTGTCATTTCCTCTCCTCGCCAGCTGTGTCCCTCTGGATGCGGCCTTGGAAGCGCTCCAGAACTGTAACTGCACGCAGGGACAGCCAAGAAAGTCTGTCCGGCTCCTGCCAAGGCGAGGGCAGTGGGCACGGAACCAAGGACTCCCTCAGGGCGGCTGCATGGGGAGAACCAAAACCACCTGGACGTGTCTAGACACAACAGGTTGGGCAATGGGATAGGATGCGCTGGCAATCGCAAAGGGCAATGTCGAGGTGAACCAAAAATTAGGCCATGCTCTGCTGCAACCATTTCAGACCCCAATTCCCACTTCCTCCATCCCCATAGCCTTTCCCAAAGTGGGAAGAGGGAGGAAATGTACCTGGATTGCTGTCCCAAACATGGCCTGTCCTGTGCCAGCAGGTTCTGTCATGGCGTATTCTACTTCAAATGGCGTGGGTCTGGCGCGGAGCATGGAAGATGCAGAAAGATGAGTTAGTTGGGTTATAACAACCAAGCTCGCAGAAATGGGCACACAGTGGCCTGGTCAAAATGGTGGGGCCCATGAACTGGGCAGGTGTCTCCTCTGGAATGTGGAAAAGTGACCTTTAAGAACAGAGAAAACAATGGGTAGAGAGTCAAAAGATGCTTCTGAGGCCTAAGACTGCCATTTTAGACCACCACCCCAAACCAAAACACGGGGCAGAAGTTGCCTACATTACCAGCTCTGTGGTGAGGGAAGCAAAGGGTTTGGCCCAAGCTTAACAATGGGACACACTGGGGCAAATCCCAGTCCCACAGCCAAGATCACAGTGCAGAAACACGAGTCCAGCGCAAGAGGTGATGCCCAGAGCTGGATGCCCATTAGGGATGAACTGAAGGTTTAGGTGTCTGCTGCTGTCAGCTGAACCCTCACAGTCATCACAAAACTTACAATATAAAATATTTATCACCTAGCATGCAGGTGGTGGAACAAAGGGGGTTATTCCAAAGCTGGGAAGTAGGAGGGCAATCAACAGCCACATTTGAAGTGTATTTGAGAGCAATAAACTGCCCTTGCAGCTCCTGAGCAAGAACAGCTTGCCTGTTTTGTTCCAGTGCACTATGCAATGTGGAGCAGGTTCCATCCCACCAAGCAGACCAGTCGCTCTTTCCCAACTACAGACAGAAAAGGGTAAGAAATGGTGACACTGGTATTGGGAACACACTCAACCCCAGCTCCTGCGAAGGCTGGAGCTCTGGTACAGTGCTGGGATCTCACACGGGTGGCTCAAGACACTCCAGAAGAGTATGGAACATGCTAGAACACATGCAGGCTGGATTCAGAGAGCTTCTGATACTTGATCTAACCCCAGGTTCTAGGAAGACAAGAAAGCAGAGGGAGAAACTCCTTCCCCATGCCAGGTTGGATCCCCATGAGTGAGGCCCAAAGGCTTTATTTACTTTGATTTATGCTCTGGTGGGCTGTAGTGCCTAAAGAAACCAAAAGACTCTTTTTCAGATGTTTCATTTATGCTAAACATAAGGAGAACAAAGATCAAACTGGAGAGATTTCTGCCCTTTAATTGCAGAAGCATCTGACTCCAAAGCTGGAGTCTACTTCAGGAAGCAAAGCCCCAGGGTCTAACCAAGCCCCACTGAAAGTTTAATGACCACAGGTTGCAGCTTGGGTGCATCCCGATAAAGACCTTGCTCACCACCTCTCTGTGTGTGCCAGCCCCTTGGAATCTTGCTCTAAGAGCGCGATGGCAGACTCGGAAACCTGGTGCTGCTTGTGCTGTGAAGAGCAGCCCGGATTCCCCAGCCTCCCACACGATGAGAAGACACTCACTTTACCAAATGTTTGTGAAAGCTGAAGCAAATTTTGGAATCTGCCTCATCAATGAGGGCCTGGCACTTCACTAAGGCATCCGGTGAGTTTCCAACCACAAGGTTTGGGAAGCAGATGACAGCTCTTCAGAGCACTTCCACCTGAGAGCTGGAAATCCTCCCGCCATCCCGTGCTGCACCAACCACCTTCCCATCACCGCAACTTTCCATCGCGAGGCTCTTTCTGCCTCTGAGCGCTCCCTGCGAAGCAGCGTGAGCATCCCTCTGCTCCCCACCTCTCCAAGCGCTGAGCACGCTCTCCTCCACAACAGGCTCAGCCCCTGGCTCTCAGATAGGCTGGGGACCAGCGCGGCGCTCTCACATGGCACCGCAGCCACCACCACTAGGCTGGCTCCTCCTGAGTGGAAGTCTCCTTCATGAAGGTGGCCGTGCCATTTAACCCAGCGCTGAGGCACTTTAGGAAACCTGGTCTAGATTAGAGTTCTCGAAACAGGAGCAGTGTCTTTCCCCCCTCCTCAAAAAAAATAAAAGCAAGCTCTGCCAACTGTGTGATGGCAAATATGGACCGAATCGTTGACATGGAAACCGGACTGAAGTCAGGCGCGCTCCCTCCCGCTCGCACACACACAAGTTATCATTATCCCCGGCCTTCCCACTTGCTATAAACACGGACTGGATTAGCACGGCAGGAACTGGGCAGAGTTTCTAGGGGCAAGTATTAACTAGTGCAACTGAGCTAGAATGAAAGGAGCTGGGATGGAATGAACACAGTTGGGTGAAGAAGGATGCTCTTCCATTTTAGTGAAAGGCACGGGGCTGCTGAGATATGCAGACTGGACCCAAGAACAAGAGACCCGTCTATTATAATTCATGGAGCACGCTGCAAAATATGGAATGGAGTAAGGAAAAGGTTGGCTCCTGTCCCTCAGCTTCTCCCAGAGTAGTTTGGCTAGAGAAAATTTAGTTTCCTCTGAATGTATGTGCCCAGCTCGCTCCTTCCAAGGTTTTAGCCGCTGTCATATCCATGTTAAGTGCTCCCATTGCAGCTTCAGGAGTGCTGAGATTAATATTCCTGGAATTATTTGTTGGCTGGGAGCAGCTTTGGGAGAGGCTTTGTGTTAGACAATGCTTATTTATCCTCTTTTTAAAACGAACAGCTTAGCTACGGTATAACCCTCTCTCTGGCACGGCCACAATGGCAGAGGGGCAGGGGGGAGCGTAACTCTCGGGGTTCAAAGGCAAGGAGTAGGTTTTACACGGGGTTTTAGTGCTTCCCACCCAGTGCGCCCCGCAGGTTACGAGGGGAAGGAAGCCCTGCTCCAGGCTGGTGTTAGCGTTTGACAGGGAGCCGCCAAACTTTGGATGCTGTGGAAGGGAAAGAGGACTCGGCCCGACTCGAGGAAATAAATGGATTATTTTAGCAGCCCTCGCTAGGAGGAGTAAAAGGCGAAGCGGAGTTTGCACAGAGGAAGGGACAACCCGGGGCTGGTGCCACGCGTGTTCGCTGCCCCGTTCCCAGCTGCCCCCCGAGCCACTCCTGGCTGGTGGAAGGGGACGGGAGGAAGTTTCGGGGCCCATGTGTGCGGATTCGGGGCTAAGCGACGCGAGCGGCGTTCACCCCAGCAGTGAGAACAAGGCTGGAGCTGGGATTTCATCCTTCCAGAGAGGAGTGACAGATGCTGCGGACGGGGACAGCTCGGGGAGGGGGAGACACCGGAGAGCAGGGGAGAGCGAACCGCGCTGATGTGACACGGGTGTTGCACTGCCGTTACAGACCGCGGGCTCCGCCGCCTCAGGCAGCAGCCCTCCGGTGCTGCGCGCTCGGGGGAGAGTAAATCTACTCGGGGAAAGAAAAACAAGGGTTAAAAAAGCCAACAAAACGCGGCGCGGAGTTCCTAAACCAACCCTGCACTGGATCAGGAGCCAACCGTCGAATTTCCCACCGAATCCCACCGGATTTGGGACCTGTCGGGTGGGCTTGAAGAGCAACCGCCTCCCTCTGCAACCCCCCGCTCGGAAGAGTTAAAAACACACAGAAAAGGCTTTTAAAGCTGCAGAAAGAACTCAGCTCTAGGCCTGGCTTTTCCCACTGATCGCAACTCTTAATTCAGTTGGGAGAGCAGGACTGGAAGCAAGAGCAGGCAGGAGAGCCCAGGCCCCCCCTCTTCACTGCTCCCTGCAGTGGAGGGTACCCAAAATGCCCCTTTCCTGTGAAATCCTGCCCTGCTCAAGTGTGTTTTAAGGGCAGTTGGAGTTCGAGCGTCACGGCTGGGGGGGGGGAAAGGTGCTGCGGCAGAGGCGGGTGCCCCAAGGAGGGGTTTTGCCCCCTTTTTCTCCCGCTCTTGCACTGCCATTTTCCCGAGGCGGGGAGGGAGCGACAGGCAGCGCCTGCGAGGAAGTTTCTCACGGCAACTGCGGGCTGGATCGGGAACGGAGCCTTTGTTCCCGGCAAGTTGAGCAGGAACGAGAGTTGGAGCCTGCTGGGGAGAAAAACCAGGAGAAAGAAAATGGAGGGAAGTAGGAAGAGAGGAGGGAGAGATGGTGCCGAGCTGAGAGCAACTGCCACAGCAGCGCCGGGGTGCTCTCTGCGGCGCGGCGTGATTGAGAAAGTTGCTGTGGTTGCCCGAGGCAGAAATCCCTCGTTCGGTGCATGGGAATGAGGGAGAGACCCAAGGACAGGCAGGGCTGTGCAGGAAGTGGAATTTTCCGAGGGGGTTCACATCCTTCGGAGCTCTTTTTGCCAAGATTGGATCTCCTGGCTCAATGAAGGCTGCCTCCTAGAGACATCAGGAATAAGGCCTTAAAGATGAGGCGTGCACCAGGCCGGATTCAGCTAAATAATGAAGGATAGGGGGCACCTTCCCTTATAATTAGAGCAAGGTCTGAAGATGAGGCGGGACTTTGGGTCCTCCCTTCTGTTTCCCTTTCTCCTCAGGCAGCGTCTAAACACCACCGTGATATCTGAATGGGGTGAAAAGCCAACTTAAAACCAGCCCCCTCCCAAATGTAATGCTTGAATACATACCCAATATATCCGTAGTCACAAAACCAATTGGGTTTGTCTCCTGCCAGACACTAATTCTGCACTCCAAACCCACACATGCAAACCCAGAATGCCAAACACTATAAACTTGTCAGAATAAACCCTCAACTCACTGACAAACATCCATCACTTAAAGTCACCCACGGAAAGGTGAAGCAGAACTTTAATCCCCTCATTATTTGTACACTTGGTGGTGGGTTCAAAAAGCCAGAGCCTGCTGCTGCCAGGAGTGAGCTTTTTCACACAAGTGTGAGGTTTAGTGGCCTGTCCTGGAAATAGCACTTGATTAAAAATGTTAATCACCTTCTCGTTGGCGTGGCCCTGACAGCGGCTCCAGCGAGGTGCCACGTGGGAACGCAGAGTTTGGGATTTAAACGTGCTTTTTCTACTCCAGCCTGAGGGACTGAGAGCGCCTTGGGGGGGGGGGAGAGAGAATAAATACATTAAAATTAATAGATTATTAAAAAAACCCCTTTCCGTGGTGCTCAGAAGCGACCTCTGTGGCCGCTCGGGGAGTGACGTTCACCAGCGCGGAGCGGGGCGCAGGGCAGGGGCAGCGCGGTCCCGCCGGCTCCGGGGGGAAATTGAACAGGGAAAGAAAGAAAGAAATGGGAAGGGGGGGGGGGGACGACGACGAGGACACCCCCGCTTGCGAAGCGCAGTGGGCCGCAAAGCATTGTTTGGAGGAGGAGCGACGCCGCGGTGATGGGCTCGCAGCGGCTTGCTGGAACGCGTGGCCATGGACAATGCCGCCCCGCAGCCATCGAGCGCCTCGGGCCCCCCCCCAACTCCCCAGTGCACCCCAAGCCCCCCGGGCCGGGCTGGAGGAGCCCCCGGAGCTCCGTGGCAACGGGACCCGGCCACCCCCTCACGGGCTGCCCTGGGGTGATGGGGGGGCTGCACTCCCGGCCGGGGCACCAGGGCTGCATCCTCCCAGCGGTCTGGAGCGGGGTTTGACACAGCGGCTCGGCCCGGGCTGTGGAAGTTCAACGGGGAGACGGCAGAAGGCGTCACACGGGGATTTCAGTGCTTCACACGCTTATGGTGGCTTTAACTTTTGCATCTTTGAGAGTCATTAACAGCGTGGCTGTTAAAAGAGAACTTAAAGACACATACACAACAGAGGTGAGGAAACAGCAAACACCCCACCTCATCCATGGAGGCAAGAAAACACATTCAAATCTCCCCAATAATGAAGTGGTCCATTAAAATAAAGGTTATTTTTGCTATGGAATTAAGTATTGAATTAAAGTAAACTGTTTCTGTTGCTGACCTAGGGTCATGAGATGTCATTTCACCATTCTTCAGAGTTTAATATTCTGTCATATTTTCATAATATCATCTGGCTTG
>JANRGW010015018.1:0-34629 GCA_024733675.1 Psilopsiagon aymara | reverse complement strand
CCCCCCCCCACCCCCCCATTTAGTTATCACCACAGGGCACTTGGCTAATTTTTCAAGTCCAGGGCCAGCACAATGTTGGCCATTCCAGTATCAATTTAACTGCATTAAGGACAAAACCTCTTCTGGTTCTTCATGCCTTCCTACTTTTTTATAACTCTGACTTACACCTACCTATGGAGAATATGATTAATTTTACCTACTTTCACACTTTAAAGTCTGAGAAACTAGTCTAAGCTTCTAGTAATGGAAAGACACTTCTTCCATCTCAGACAGATTAATTTCCCTCTGGAATTGTCTATCTTTTCCAACTGCTTATAGAAGGAGTTGGCATTCCTAGACAACTGGAGTGATCCTGGAATTAGCTGTCAGTGCTCACACACTCTTCATCTATTTTTTTCCCATAATGGCAACTGTGTAAGTCACTATTCTGATGAACAATTTTGTATTTTCATAATGAATATTGACATAATAAACATTTATTACCTGATGTCTTCCTCGTCAGCTTTTACTTTTCAGTTCATGCTTAAAATATAAAGTAAAAAAGAATAAAATGAGAGAGCTAAGAATTTATTCAAGGGCATATAACATTTGTTTTGGTGCTATCACAGAGCAGGAAGAAGAGTTTGGGTGTGTCTGAGTGAGAAAAGGAGGAAATATCGGGCTTTCAAACACTGCAGAAACAGAAAAGCAAAAAAAAAAAAAAAAAAGAAAAGAGAATTAGCTTATGTAACATTTCCAGGGAATAATATCTGTAAAAAAGTTTAAATACATCAAATACTGCATAATATACTCTTTCTAAAAGAGAAAAAGAACGATAAAAAAAGACAAGAATATATAGGAAAACAAAACTCTGAAGTAATAACAGGGAGGAAAAATAAATAGCCACAGAGCCCATGGCAGACACCTTTTACTTGTTGCAAATTTAATAGGGAATTTTTTTTTTTTTTTTAAAAGGCACATTTCAGGAGGTCAAAAGCTGTAAACAATATTGAAGAAAAATATTTGCTTTTCTTGTCCTCCATCAATAAATCAAAATATAAAATAATATAAAATCTCTACCATTGTTTCAATCTCTGATTAAGACTTTAATTTTTTTCATGTGAGCACCTGAGTATTGAAAGACTATACTGATCATGCTTCTTTTTTCTTGCTGAAGTACCATGCACCTGCTAGAAAAGCTAAATTTAATGCAACTTTTGCCCAAGTTCTAGAAGTATATACTTCATTAACTCACAAACATACACAGAGCACCAAGATCCAAAAAAATATATTAGATATCCACAGTAAACAGACTAAAAGACACTTTATTTTCAACATCAGTATATTATCACTAAAAAGCAAATACAATAGTTAACAATTGAGAAAAAAAAATATATTTACATAGCATTTAAGCAAGGTACATACCACTAAATCTTCCAAAGACTAGGAAATGTGTGAGCAGTGAGAGATAATTTGGGTGCTACTCCTGTCAATGAAATATCTATACAGAAAACAGTGACTCAAGGATGTCAGTCTTTCTTAGCAAGTAGAACCATAAAGGAATCCCCTCGAGTGACAATTTTCCCATTACCACTAAATCTGGAATCACATTAGTAACACACTCATGTCTAGAGATTATAGAAGGTACAACTGTAATGGAGGTAACTAAATTGTGAAGGAAATGAAGCAAAAGTCTGCTTTATTTTCTTTTGGCACTGATTCCTAAAATATACCTTTGAGGACAGGCATGACAAGAGAGAAGAAATGAAGATGTAGTAAAATATGCAAAAGTGTGTAACAGCTCATGAAAAGACATTACAAAAAATGACAGTCAAAAGAAATGACTTCAATAAAATCCCCCTAATCCCTTGAAGGCCTTTTTTTGTCTAAATTTTCCTGGCCTAAATGCAATTATATGGGGTCAAATCTGCAAACTGATTGGAAAACAGAAGTCTGATACAGAAACTTTGATAAGTGATATCCACCAACTCACCTTCTATCTTCTGATCCTCTGATTAAAATGACCAAACTGTCCAAAGGTACAGAATAAAAGTGACTTCGATCAAAATGAGCACAGGATATCTGGGAAGCAGGGGTATTCTCATTTCACAATTATCTGTCACCTTACGTTATGTCCTGCTTAGATAAAGCAGAGATGCCACCTACTATGACCCACTGCTGTAAGCATACAAATCCACCTGAACAGACTCCTGTGTATTGGTGTCACAAAAGAGTCTTTGTGATTAACAGCATTACAGAGACTTTTTGGTTATCCTGTTTTTATTTTACATTTATAAAGTTTTGTTACCTTAGTTTCCTTATTACTTCCAGGAGGTTTCACATGCTTATTTATTCTACTCTTTCAGAAGTTTCAGAAGTGTGATTGTCTTCAGACCTTGTGCATTTAGGGAAAGTTTTTTAAACACAGCTCTGAAATAACTTTTTACTATGCAGCTTAATGGATATCACTGTGAACAGAGAAACCTCAGACCATTCCAAGTGCTTTAGTTAAGAGAAGAAATGAACCCAAAAGTTTGGAGGAAGAGAAATCACACCTAAAAACCAGGATAAGACAAAGCTCAAAGACCATGTTGAATCAACCTACAGAAAAGAAGTATCATAAAGTATCCCATTCATTCCACACTTATCATGTAATCCAAGAGAACTCACAATCTTTTATGAATTTACTGACATAGTAAGTGTAAATGATGAAGCTACAGGAAAATCTGAGAGCCATTAGATAATAAGGTTAACAGAAGGCAAGGAAGTACTCATAAGGTACAAATAGAGATACAACATAACCCAATCAAACTTGATATACCTAAGTAAGCTCAGACAAGAAAAGGTATATGAAAATTCATTTACTGTCTAAAAAAAAAAATGAATTAAAAGAGGACTGTTTATTTCAAAAATGATCCTTCCTGATTTCTAACTTACAAGTTTCAGAGATGTTTTAATTACATAGTGTTTTGGTTAGCTTTGGATGTTCCTCATAGTCAAGTAATACCATGGAAACTGTGCCGTCAGGAGATTCACTGAAACCTGTTCTGAAAAAGCTACACATTAATTTCTGAATATATCATTGTGGTAAATGTGCTATTCAGGTGAAGCATGGCATGTTGAGGTAGACTTTACATGGCATGTTGAGGTAGACTTTGCATGTCATGTTGAGGTAGATTAATTCTGAGACTTATACTGAATAATGATCACATCAATGGAAATTTTAAATTAATCTCTGATATTCTTGAATTTATGCTAAAGACAGGCAACAAACTTCTCAATGCAGTGGAATTCCAACTCTCATAAAGTTTAAAGCTATTTTAACAAAGCCATTCACTTAATGCCAAGGTAATGGAATAAGATGGCCGCGATGGATGTTTGAAACTGCTCTTTTCTATGACTATGTAAAAGAGCAATGAAGTTTTAGATAGGAAATTTCTGCCTTCAGCCTGCTACTCATTAATACACTTTTCATGCTGACATCGCAGACTAAGAAAGAATGTCACCTTTCCAATATTGATATTTTCTATATACTTTTCCATATATTTTTTCAAAAGTAAATACTTAGAATGCCCCAGCCAATTACAGCTGAAAGATGACTAGATAGTAATGATGGAGCTTTTGAGGTGCAATGCAATCATTTTTCCAAAGATAATGTTCATCTGTGTTAGAAGGACAACTTTTTCAAAAGGTAAGTCTGAAATAAACTTTTACAGAAATTAACTCTCGCAAACTATATATTTTTGAAAGTAGTAGGGAAGATCTCTACTAAACATATGCATATAGGAACACAGCTGCATCCAAGAATATTAAGACACTATAGAAATTTTGTCAAGACATTACTACACTGAATATAAGATTATTTTTTTTCTAAAGAGGAACGAGGCACACATGAAAAATACACTGAAAGTAGTTGATACACTTCTAAACTTTATGATATTATTTTATGGGAACACCTGCATAGAGTACAACTCAGAAAATCTCTTTCTCTTGCAATGAATGAAATGTAATTCTCTTGTAATGAAGCAAATGGCTCCACTGAAAATGTACAAAGGCTGAATAGAGCCTTTTGAAAATTTCTAAATATGTATATATCTATAAAGATACTGAAGACTGATCAAGAGTTCAGAGATTCTAGGTATTCCTATATTCATCGGGGTAGGCTATTGTAGCAGAAAGGTCTCTGCAACTGTTAGCTCTGTTTAAATACAGCCAAGCCAGGGCTGGAGCACAAGCACTAGTCAATAATCTTCCCCAATGTTTAATTACTAGCATGCAGCCTAATTTGGTTTTGGCTTGTATCAGCTAAGAACCACATATGGTATTTGAACCTTTAGCTGGGCTGATAGCAAACACCAGAAAATATTTCAGAGAGGCAATATGTTAAGGTCCATATTTCAGAGAGGTGAGGAAAAAAACCCTAAGGAACATATATGAATGCTGCAGCATGCCTCTTAGCCCCAGATTACTGTTAATTAATAGCATAGCTGTTACCTTGATTACACTTAGCTGACTGCAGAGTAACCAAACACTGCAAAAATCAAAGTTGAATGCTTTCTTTCCTTTACTTTCCCAGTTCTTGGGCCTGTTGATTCCAGAAATGTTTTTTTTTAAAGCTTCAGCGAGAAATTTTATTCCAGTCCTCTCTGTTTAAATGCATACATGCATGCATGTTTTAAGATTTCAAAAGAGTTCCAGTTTGGTTTGCAACTGTATAGTTGAAACAATCAATTTTGTAATAGTACAGTCTGTGCTTCTACTGGTAACAGGAGCAAGGCCAACCTTAAAATGGAAAACAAAAATCTATGAGAAACCTCCACTGGTTTTCCCTGCCGCTCTAATATTGTAAAGTCTCATTTTAGAAACAGCACTCGATAGCTGACAAATTCATTGAGTCTGATACCATCAGTATGAATAAGTATATATTTCTTAGCCTGTGGATATGGAAAATATATTGGGTCAGCCTGTAAGTTCAAACAACAATGAGCTTGTAGGGATTTGCAAAACAACAGATATGATAATACCAAGTTCTACTGCCTGGCTCCAATTTGCTACTGAGATAATAACTCACATTCCTTCCACAGTGAAGATGCCTAGGAAAAGTATTCACATCAACCAGTACAGCAGGTTATGAACATCCCTAAATAAAAGGAAAAAGAAAAAGGAAAAGGGAAAGAAGAAAAGAAAGAGGAAAAAGAAAAGAAGAAAAGAAAAAGAGAAAGAAAAAGAAAAAAAAAAGAAAAAAAGAAAAAATGGAAAAGGAAAAGTAGAAAAGAAAAAGAAAAAGAAAAAGAAAGAGAAAAAAAGAAGAAAAAGAAGAAGAAAAAGGAAAAGTAAAAAAGGAAAAAAAAAAGAAAAAAAGAAAAAGAAAAAAAGAAAAAAGAAAAAGAGAAAAAGAAAAAAAGATTGGAGAGTCAAGGAGTGATCAGTAGGACCCACTCACCCTTTAATAGCCCCATATGGCCAGTGTGAAAGTCTAACAGAGAGCGGAGACTAACAGTAGACTATCATGGCCTGAAAGAAGTTACACCACCCTTGAATGCTGCCGTAGCAGACATGCTAGAACTTCAGCATGAACTGGAGTCAAAGGCAGCCAAGTGGTATGCCATGATTGATACTGACAATGCATTTTTCTCAATTCCTCTGGCAGCAGAGTGCAGGCCACAGTTCACTTTTACTTGGAGGGGCGTCCAGTACGCTTGGAACCGACTGCCCCAGTGGTGGAAACACAGCCCTACCATCTGCCATGGACTGATCCAGACTGCACTGGAACAGGGGCAAGCTCCAGACACCTGCAATGCATTGGTGACATTATTGTGTGGGGTGATACAGCAGAAGAAGCCTTTGAGAAGGGGAGGAAAATAATCCAAATCCTGCTGAAAACCAGTTTTGCAATAAAACAGAGTAAGGTCAAGGGGCCTGCACAGGAGATTCAATTTTGTGGAACTAAAATGGCAAGATGGATGCCGCCAGATCTCCACAGATGTGATCAACAAGATAAGAGCAATGTCTCCACCAACTAATAAGAAAGAAACAAAATCTTTCTTGGGTGTTGTGTGGTTCTGGAGGATGTACATCCTGAATTACAGTTTGATTGTAAGCCCTCTCTATCATGTGACCCAGAAGAAGAATGATTTTAAATGGGGCCCTGAGCAGTAACAAGCCTTTGAGCAAATTAACAAACAGTAGTTCATGCAGTAGCCCTTGGAACAGTCTGGACTGGGCCAGATGTTAAAAATATACTGTACACCACAGCCAAGGAGAATGGTCCTACCTGGAGCCTCTGGCAGAAAGCTCCAGGGGAGACTAGAGGTTGACCCGTCAGATTTTGGAGTCGGGGATACTGAGGATCTGAGACCAGCTGTACCCCAACTGAAAAAGAGATACTGGCAGCCTATGCAGGGGTTTGAGCTGCTTCGGAAGTGATTGGCACTGAAGCACAGCTCCTCCTACAACCCTCATAGTAAAGAGCTTTTTCCTAATACCTAATATAAGTCTACCTTTTTCAGTTTTAAACCATTTCCCCTTCTCCTATCACTGTATGCCCTTGTAAGAAGCCCCTCTCCAGATTTCTTGTAGCCCCTTTTTAAGTATTGGAAGACTGTTTTAAGGTCTCTCCCGAGCCTTCTCCGGTTGAATAAGACCAACTCTCTCAGCCTGTCTTCCCAGGAGAGGCGCTCCAGCCCCCTGATCATCTTCTTGGCCTCCTCTGGACTTAATCAGGCTCTTGCATTGGGGACCCCAGAGCTGAACACAGTACTCCAGGTGGGGTCTCATGAGAGCAGAGGGGTAGAATCACCTCCCTCAACCTGCTGGTCGCACTCCTTTTGATGCAGCCCAGGACATGGCTGGGCTGCAAGTGCACACTGCCAGCTCATGTTGAGCTTCTTGTTAACTAGCACCCCCAAATCCTTCTTCTCATGGCTGCTGTCAATCCAGGCCCCACCCAGTCTGTAAAATTGATTTGGATTGCCCAAGGCACATTTTGCCCTTAGTGAAGCCATGTTGGCTGTCACCAATCACCCCTTTACTCTTCATGTGCCTAGCTTCTTTTCCCAGAGGATCTACTCCATGATCATGTTGAGCACTGAGGTGAAACTGACTGATCTGTAGTTCTTTGGGTCTTCCTTTTTTCCCTTTTTAAAAATGGGGGCTATATTTCCCCTTTTCCAGTCAACAGGAACTTCGCCAGACTGTCACTAATTCTCAAATATAGGTTCAGAATGATTCCCATGTTAAATTGTGAGGGATCATGATGAGCTCTAATATTTTTTTCTAATGGCCATGTATTTTTCACAAGTCTTAATAATAAGTGCAAAATAAATACAAATTAAATCATTATTTTAACTGGAACCAAACCCCAGGAATCCCATGAAAACTTCTCTTTGCAGAGAATCCAGTGGAGAAGGTAGGTTCGAACAAGCTGCCTGGATGGAGACTCTGGCTTCACAGTCACAACAATTTTTATTTGTGGGTTACAAATAAATTCAGGAGTTCTTTAGGCGCTAAGAAACTGAGTTGAGATGCACATTACCAGCATGTTAGTACCATGTGGTATCACAGTAACATTCATATGCGGAAAGGGTCTATGATTCTTCAGGCACGAGTGATTAGAATATTTTTAGAGAATTTTTGTCTTACACTTTTAAAGTACAGTTATATCTAAGCTGCACTAAGTGCCGAAGCTTCTTTCATAATAGGAGATGCTAGCATTTTTCTAGCTGAACAAAGCAACCAATAAGTACAGCCAGATTCTGAATTTTGATGCTAAGAAAGATTACTCCTCAATAAATGCATTATCAAAAAATAATTAGAATAAAAAGGATGCATACTTCTCACTTTAAAAAGTACTGCCTGTGACTTGAAGAAAAAAGAAAAACATCAAGTAGAGTGAATAGTTTTATCAAGGAAAATTAAGTGTATTCATTGACTTTTTTCCTAATAATAGAAAATAAATTGCTCCCTAGATAACATCCAAATTCTGATTCACTATTATGAACAATAATATGATGTAAATTGCTACATTTAACCCCTTTGACATTCCAAATAGGAGTCTCTAGTGTAAGATGCTAATGCAGCATTTATTACTGCTTCGGGACAGCACTTTCTTCACTAAAGATTTATTTTTATTGATCTGACAAACTTCTGTTCAGAAAACCAGCAGAAATGACAAAGGTAATGCTTAGTTTGACCCCACTTATAATTCTTTTGGATGCATATTCTAACTGTAAGTGTAAAATAATAGCATATATGATATGACCTTTTTTCTATCATCACCACTTCCGGCTGGTTTATTGCATCTAGATAAGCCTAAAGCAGTATTCTAGCTGTTTGGGTTTTTTTGGTGGTTTTTCCTCAGAAACAGACCAGAACAATTGAAACCTTAAGGATGAAACTCGCTGTAAGCCCCTTCTTACCCCTTTTCTTTGTTTCCCAGAATTACCCCTTACTAGTTATCATGATGCTGGGCTGGAGTAGCTGCGCTGTCTGTTGCTGTCAAGGTTTGAGTAGCTGCTGTACTTCCTGCTGCGGTTCGTGTAGTTGTTGTATTTGGAGATGGAGCAGCTTCACTGCCTGTTGCTTTGCCATCAGATCCAGAGACATTTTTCCCTTTGAAGGTGCTGGATAGTGTTGAACAGGGCTCTGTAAGCATAGGCCAAGCCCCAGCACATTACTATGATTTGTCCATCTCTGGTACAATCAGAATGACAACACACCTCCTTTAAATGTTTTACTAATTTTTCTGGATTTTGCACTTGTTCAGTGGTGAAGTTCTAAAGCATTGGAGGGGCCCACTGGCCTAGATACTTGCCCATACTATCCCACACACCCTGCCACTCATGACTATCCAGCCTCAGGGAAAATCTCTTGGTCCTCCTATATCATCGTCTAACCCTAGACAATGCCCAAACCTGACTCTGCTTAACTTTCAAGATGAGACAAAATGGTTGTGGGTAAAACACGCTTGGTATGCGCACCAACATGGCGATCCCCATCACAATCAGCAGGCAGGTCTCAAGGCTGTCTAAAGGACATTCAAAACCTTCAGAACTCTCAAATGATGATGTAAACGGTCTGGTGGGGGCCCGGGAATTTAAGGGAATACTTTCTTCATAGGTTGACTGCTGAATGAGAAACAAAAGACATGTAATTGCTAAACACTTCCATTATATACCTCCCAAAGTACAGAGATGATGACCACACTAAGAATGCAAGCCAGATCACTTTGTGATCAATGAGTCTGTTGCATTACAAGTCATTACCATGCAGTACAATGAAACAAGAGCCTTAGCCAAGGCCCCCCAGCAAATACACACTAAAACAGCAAATACTAGCTGTAAGTGAGGTACAACATGCTGAAAGCCCAAGATCCAGAGCAACAACTTTGAGAGCAAATAAATCAGCACTGTGAGGAGTGACTATTAATCCAACAAAATAAACTATCACAAATACAATTACACACACTCTTGTCAGATCTGCAATTATCTCAGCCCTTCGAGCCCCACGTTGGCTGCCACAAAGAACTCTCATGGTTTTAGCCCAGTCGGCAACCCAGAACCATGCTTTCTCACTCCCCCGCCTCTTTTTCCCTCCACTCCCAAAGGGATGGGGAAGAGGATCAAAAGAATGCATCTCCCACGGTTTGAGATAAGAACAGTCCAGTAACTAAGGTATAACACAAACCACTGCTGCTACCACCAGTAATAATAATGATAAGGGAAATAACAAGGGAAGAGAATGCAACTGCTCACCACCCGCTGACCGATACCCAGCCTGACCTGACCAGCTATCTAACCCTTCCAGGTAACTGCCCCCATTTTAGATACTGGACATGATGTGCTGTGGCGTGAAATACCCCTTTGGTCAGTTTGGGTCAGGTGTCCTGTCTCTGCTTCCTCCCGGCTGCCCCTCCTCTCTGGCAAAGCATGAGACTCAGAAAGTCCTTGGTCAGAGTAAACATTACCTAGCAACAACTGAAAACATTTATGTTATCAGCACAGTTCTCAGGCTGAAAGTCAAAACTGCACCAGCTACTAAGAAGGAGCAAAAATGACTGCTACAGCTGAACCCAGGACACTAGTGTAACTCACCAATGCAGAAACTGAAATAACTACTAAACTTGGGTGACTCATGCATTTAAAAAAAAAAAAAAAAATCCCATCTTAACAGTCCTAAAGAACTATGAATCATTGAAACATTTTAGTAAGACACTGATCATAACAACTGGTAACATTTGTAATCATCCTTCTCCATAGGCGGATAGCTGGTTTTGTCTTTGGATGTTCAACATCACTCCCCTTATATCGGCTTGTGATAAAAATACAGCTGATAATCCCATTTTAAAAGCAAAGTAAACCAAAGTTCCAAAGTTCTTCCCCAGTCTTGCCACTTCTTTCTCCTTTTTCTATTTTCTTTTTCTTCTCCCCCCCCCCCCCCCCCCATGTATTTAATCCTTCTGAAAGTTCCTGGGGCATCAGCACCTGGATATAAAATTTTGCTCTAACCAAGTAAAGCACAGGCAAATGAGTCAGTCGTCCATACCATTTATGCTTTAGTCCTCCCTGAAAACACAGTATATTCCAAACTAAGAAGTCCATTTTCTAAGCCTATATATTTTGTATGTATGATAAACACTAGTAAATAAAGGTTTGTAGAATTTGGCACCACATTTGCAGCAGAATATACTTCAGCATTTGCTATACTCTCATTATTTTCACTCAATATATTACTCACCATGAGCTGACAGAAAAACTTAATTCATATTAAAAGCTTGACATATGAAGGAAGAATATAGAGTAGGAAGTTAAGTTTTTCTAATATTAAACAATGTTTCTACAATGTACAGGAAAACAAGACTGTATTTTCTCACTGCTTACACGAGTTAGGTGTCCAACATCTAAATGAAATCTGAAAAATCCTTGTGAAAATTACAGTCTATAGGTCTCCTAAATAATATAAAGAAAGAAAATTATCGACAAAATTAAAACAATAATTACACATGTAAGAATGGAGTGCAAGTTAAGAACCATAAGCTTCATAGAGATATATAAATCAATCAGATTTTCTTGATTTTCTCCTGGAAGTGGTATGGTGAATACATGACAAACTACTGTAATTTCTGTTCTGATCTACTAGACAGACTTAAGTGTAAAATATATCTGTGTCAACTTCTTTGTAAAATTAACAAAATCAAAATTATACACTTTGTATTACTATATAACACTAGACATCAGTAAGTTAGTTGGGCTCTGTGAAAGAATCTACATTGTGTTCATGAACTTTCTTTAAAAAAGTTTCAAAAAACCCTAATTTATTTTTGTATTTTAAGATTGGAATTGCCTTGCATTAAATTTAATTAAGACAAGAAAAAAAAAAAAAACAAAAAAAAAACAAAAAGAAAATCAATTTATCAAGGTATATTGCTCTAAGTTTATTAGGTGACTTTACCTAATCTGAAGAAAACATTTAGAAATGCTTCAACATACTTGCAGAATGACAGACCTGTTGGAGGCAGCCTCAGCAGATTTTCTAGTCCAGTATCACTGCTCAAGACAGCGTCACCAACAGCACAGGGCTGTGCCCAGAAAATAGATTCAAGGATGGATACTACCCAGCCTCCCCAGATAGCATGCTCAGTGTTAAATCACCCTCAGAGTGAAAAGGTTCTTACTTGCATTTAAATGGAATTTCCTGTTTGTGTCCATTGTCTCAGCATTTCATGAAGAATCACTGAGAATAGTCTTCCTCTGTCCTTTTTACTCCTTTCCCACAACTTATACTGGTGTATAAGACCCTCCGGAGCTTTCTCTTCTCCAGATTAAATAGTCCCAGTGCTCTTAGCCTTTCTACATAGCAAACAGGTTCTAAACACTTCAGCCTTTCCATGGACCTGTGCTGGACTCCAATACATCCATATCCCGCTCATCACAGGGAGATTTCTCAGGGCTAAGAAGTCCTATTCTATAACAGAATTATAAAATAATTTACATTTTCATAATGATGCTCAGAAACTGCATTGCTAAAAGTAGAAGATTATATTCACATTTGACAAATGGGCCAATGCCAACCTCATGAAGTGCAAAAAATGCAAAGTTCAAGGTCTTACATCTGGGTCTGGGAAATCCCAGGCGCACCTACAGGTCGTGCAGAGCAGAGATTCATAGCAGCCCTGCAGAGAAGGACTTGGGGATATTGGTTAATGCGAAACTGAACATGAATCAGCAGTGTGCACTTGCAGCCCAGAAACCAGCCATATGCTGAGCTGCATCAAAACGAGTGTGACCAACAGGCTGAAGGAGATGATTCTCTCCTTCTATGCTCTCATGAGACACCACTTGGAGTACTGTCACAGTTCTAGTGTCCTCAACATAAGAAGGACATGGAGCTGGAGTAAGTCCAGAGGAGGCCCATGAGGGTAATGAGGAGACGAGAGTACCTCCCTTATGAAGACAGGCTCTGCAAGTTGGGGCTGTTCAGCCTGGAGGAGAGAAGGCTGCATGGAGACCTCATAGCAGCCTTCCAATATCTGAAGGGGGACTAAAAGGATGCTGGAGAGGGGCTCTGCGTTAGGGAATGTAGTGACAGGACAAGAGTTAATGGGTTCAAATTTAAACAGGGAAAGTTCAAGTTAGATATAAGGAAGTTTTGTGCTGTGAGGGTGGTGAGGCACTGGACCAGGTTGCCCAAAGTGGTAAATCTTAAATCCTTGGCAGCGTTCAAGGACAGATTGGAAGGAGTCTTGAGTGATGTGGTCTAGTGTGAAGAGTCCCTGCCTGCAGCAGGGGGATTGGAACTAGATGATCTTGAGGTTCATAGTTAATGACTGAACTGGGTGATTAGTCTGATCAATCTAGAAGCTGAATTCTGTGACAAAGTAAGTGGTATCAGCAGAACTTAGTCACATGTACCAGCCAGCAACTAGGAAGCAATTGCTGATAGCTATTCCTAAACAGAGAACCTCCAAATTTGGTGTCTTGTGGCAGTAGATAGCATAAACCAGTAGTTTACTATTAGTAGTATAGTAGAAGAAGAAGTAGCAGTAGCAACAGCATAAATCATTAATTGCAGTGATCAAGCAAACAAAACAAACCAACCAACCAAACAAGCAAATAAAAAACTATTAGGGCTTACAGGAAAGACTGTAAATAGCCTTTTACTTTCAGTATGTCACTGTCTTAAATCATTAGTAAAAGCAAGTAAGACCAGAAGCAGATCCTTCCATGTCATTACTCTGCTTTGTTTGGCAACAACTGTGAAAAGCCTGTTCTGCAATTCTTCTAACTTACACATAATTTATATAATTTATACTACCTATCTCATAAAACAATAACTCGAGCACTAGGGTGTTTCATATTCTCAAGGCAGTTGGCCTTATTTCAACCAAATGACCTTGGGGTCACCAAATAACTGCCATGTTTATCTTAGTGATAGGCTGAATGGAGTAAAACAACATGGTTGCAAGAAAACAACAGGGTAAGACAAAGAGTGTGTCTTCCAAATGTATTACATTATCTCTAACACTTTGCTCCTTATTTACTCATGATGATATTGTTTCACATGCTCAGAAACAAAGGAAAGACCCATATGTCAAAATACAGCTTTCTAATTAATTAGTACATGTTATTTTAGAGTCACTTATGTTCTATCACTGCTTTTTCCTTGTAGCTAGAAATGTGATGGATTTATGAACATAAACCATCACAAGATCATAAGTGATTTGAAATTTTAACAATCACAAATTTTCATGGGTTCAGCAGTAGCAGCCATTTTTCTCCTTCTTATTAGTAGCTGGTGCAGTGCTATGCTTTTGACTTTCAGCCTGGGAACAGAGCTGATAACATCGATGCTTTTAGCTGCTGCTTAGAATGTTTTATCTGACCAAGAACTTCCTGAGTCTCATGCTCTGCCAGGGAGGAGGGGAAACTGGGAGGAAGCCACAAAAACATTCAGAGGACTAGAACACTTCTCATATGAAGGAAGGCTGAGGGAGTTGGGGTTGTTCAGCCTGGAAAAGAGAAGGCTTTGGAGAGACCTTATTGAAGCCTTTCACAGTATATAGAGGGCTTATAAGGAAGATGGAGAGACTTTTTAACAGCACCTGCAGTCACAGGACAAGGGACAATGGTTTTAAATTGAAAGAGGTTTAGATTGGACATAAGGAAGAAATTTTTTACAAAGATGTGGTGAGACACTGGTGCAGCTTACCCAAAGAATTTGTCAATGCCCCATTACTGAAGGTGTTCAAGATCAAGTCAAACAAGTCTTTGTGCAACCTGGTCTAGGGAAAGATGTCCCCACCCATGGCAGGAGGGCTTGACTAGATAACCTTTAAAGGTCCTTTCTAAGTTAAACCGTTTAGTAGAAACAAATATTAAATTTCCAGAATCCTCCTGCCCAGCCTGAAGATAACTCAGACATTTTTTGCAGCAAGAAACCCACTGAGTTCAGCTGAGAATTTTATTTCACTTTTCCTCTGCTGTGACACTTATTCCAGGTATATCTGTCTGTCTTACGCTTGCTCACAAACCTCCAGGTTGGCATTATGTCAGATTCCTGGTGTAATAATAATAGCAATGCTTATTTCTACATATAATTGAGTGGAATGGTTACTTGTATGCAGATTAATATATCAGAACATGATGCAAGCACAGATGGCACCAAACGTTCTGGGGCTTAACATGTAATCTTTAACACTGTAGTTCACTGTTAGTGAAATAGTGATTCCTAGTCTAATTATCTTGGCTTATATTGTCTCAGCCTAAGATTGCTCAGGAGATCTTGAGAACTGTTGAAAGCAATTTGAAATGAAACGTCTATGGTCATATTTCAGTAACAAAAGACTGCAAGCTGCTGAGCAAAAAGGAGGAATTTCTATGTTAGAGAAGCATATCCATCTTTAATTATGCAAGGCACATGTCACCCAACAAGTCAAGTGACAAAATCAATATCCTATTTATTTTTTACTTCAAAGCATTTGAAACCTGAAATCATCAGTTTCATCTATGATAAAAATTGGCAATTGATGTCAAGCAACTTCTTAATATTATTTTCTCTTGTAAATCAAGGAGAAAAACAATAAAAATGCTTCATTTGCTTGAATGTCATTTTCTTATATAGACATCATAATAAATTGCCTTTTTAGTACAAAATGAAAAGTGGGAATGATTATTTAATGAAGACTAATATCCACAAAACAACGTAAGCATATCTTTTCATCATCATTTCCATATTGCTTTTTCAGAGTAATTTCCTTAATTTTCAAACGTATTTTCTTCAACTTATCTTCCCCCAGTGTTGCTTAAAAGGTGATAATACCACAGTCAAAGATATTCACTTCTTGAAATAATATATTTTAAAAAGCAGTAATATTAAAGAGAAGATGAACATCTTGGCTTTAGTATCTGACAAAAAATAAAATCAGAGAATATAAGCAACACTTAGAGTGCCTTCTCTGCTTAGATTTGATCTCATAACATATGACATTTTTTGTTGGTAGGAGTTGTCTTAGCCTTTTGTACTTTGCCAAAGAATGACAACTGCTGGCCTTCGGACACTTAACTTAAATGAAAATAGACCAAGCATTTTATACTGAAAGCTGCTTACTTTTATTTCCCAGCCTTCAGTAACACCAAGAAAACTCAGAACTTTGCAAGAATAACTAACACTTTCAGAACTGAATATAAACAAATGATATATGACTTTTTTATTAATTTGTCAAGTCCAACTACCTTCTAGAAGAATAGACAATGAATGTAATAATATTTTCTCTGCTTTAATGGCAGGGTCCTGATGTACTAAGCATCTCAGAAGCATTAAACCACATTAAAAGTATAGAGAGATCCTGATGAAAAAAAACCCATAATATGATGTAAAATATTTTAAATCGTACTTCATAGCTACTGGGTAAATATTCAGAATGCTTCCTAGAAAATTAGAAGTCCTACAATCCAAAAACAAGCCTGAAAGGACTTGTAAATAGAAACCAGAATGTAACTATAAAAGATTCAGCATTGGATCATGATTCAGACACTTCTAGTCTTTGAACTTCTGCTCATCAGAGTTTTATGAATTAACTAAACATTACTTTTTTTTAACATAAGTGATCCTCTTATTCCTACAATTCTCAACTGTATCAACACTAGAAACCGCTTCACCTCTCCAGCTATATGTATCTCCAAATTAAACCCTACTGGCATCCAAGAGCAAAAGAAAAGGAGTACACAAGCCATGTAGTTCACATGTAGACACTTGCAATCAGACATAAAGTTCTGTATGTTTTAATATGCAAATTAAATCCTAGTCCAAGTGATATTGTTGCACTAACCACAATTAGCAAAGTCCTTAATAGAAAACCTGCAAGAAAAGATGTTTTTAAGCTATGCCTTTTTCATCAAGAAGGTAACAAATTTAATAGGTTTGGGGAATATTTGTTTTCCTTGAGAGGGGAGGAGGAGTGAATAATGCCTTGAAACACCAGGGAGCTCTTAAAACAATGTGATTCTAGTTGAATTTTAATCTCCTCAGCATATGCTGTAAGCAGACAGTAAGGAAAAAATGTTGACTAGACTGACTGTAGAAAGCGTTTAATTTTAAAATAAGAAGTTTTCAATTGAATAACATTCTAAGATAAATAGGTTTCTTTTATCATGACATGTTTTCTCTTACAAAACTATGGAAGAGCAATATAGGAACATTTATTATTTAATATTTGCATTACAGTAACAGCTAGGACTTGAAAATGAGGAATGAAGGCCCCATTGAGCAAACATATAATAACAAAAGTAATTCCTTCTTACAAAATTTAGAGACCAGAAGCCAGTAGCACCATCACATTTTCTGTCAGACTTAGGAGAGCTTATTATACAAGTCAGGATACCCTTTCAACAGTTAATACTTTAGAATACTTTAGGGTTCTTTCTAAATTCAGGACAAAAAGTCAGATTGTACATATTTATGTGCCTAGCAGAGAAGTTCTAAACCAGAAATCAGAACTTTCATATCTTCTACTAAAATCAAGCATATCAGCATTCAAAATTAGCTATATTTTACTTAGATTTGCTGAACCAGACTTTCAGAATTTATAATTTATGATTCTTTCCCCCTTATTTTTCCTAGCAATCTATCTTGCAGATCAGAATATACATACCAAGTTCTTATGTAAAAGCATGTCTTCTCAAACAGTGCTTATGTCATAAACACAGCTGAGGTTCAGTCATATGTATAAATTTGTAGTAATACCAAATTTTTTTACAAGTTATCAACTACCTTATTTTGAAACAAATAATTTTAGTTGTCAGTTTTGATGTAGGTAGACCTTCCAATGTCTTTGGCTGCATGCTCCTAAATATAATTATATCTGTAGTAAATATTTCAAAACCCAGATATCACTCAGCTGAACACTTTACAAGGTATCACAGAAGGCAACTTTTTAATTATAAGTGTAGAGAATTTTTATTGTATTCTACACTGGAGGTCACTCTAAAAAAGTGCACAACAAAAGAGAATTTTTTTTTTTCCTTGTTTTGAAATCTCAGAACCACATTTTCTAAAATATCTAGAAAACTTTACACTCCAGAATCTGAATGTTTAATCTGAGATAACTTTAGGTGTGCACACATAAAGACAGGGCTGAACTCAAACCCTTGGAACTTTTTCTTCAGGTTAGCCACCCAGAAGCCAGCGCTCAAATTCAATAATCATTTCTTCTAACTTTTTATTAGCTTCTACTTTTAACTTATGGATTCACAGAAGTGAAATGTAAATTTTATTCAATCCATAAAATAAGAAAAGAAAAAGTGTTGAAAGACTGCGTCATGAACTACTGAATTTTATTGCACTAATACAGAAAGAAAGGTACATTGCTTCTGCAGATACTTCAGGATTCTGTTGTACAATGATGAAATATAATTGAAGATGTGTTAAAGAAACAAATCTACCAAATACTTTTATTACTACTTAAACTTCTGAGGACAGCAATAATATTTCAAAATAATCTTAAAATATGATGCACCTCAAAAAAGAGGTTTCCACAGGCAGGATTAAATCTTGATACATTCAGACTCATTAAGCTCTGGTTCTCTGTATCAGTTGTCTCTGTATATGACAGTTTAGGACATTAAGAATTAGAAAATAAAACTATAAACTCACAACCTATAAAAGCTCACACTCTACTTTTAACTATATGTAAGCAAAATGAAAAAAAAAGCTATTGGGAGCTATCACAAAAGTCAAAAGGAAGAGTTTTGGCTTAGAACTTTGAAAGAAATATCCTTATATTAATTACCTAATAAAAATCTTGAAATAATATTGGAAAAAATAATAGCAATAACAAAAGCATAATATTATCAGGGCTAGCTTAAGCTTAATAGTGAAATCTTTTCTATTTATACTAGCATAATAAACTAATTGCCAAGGAAAATTTCAGGACTAGTAATCACCAAGTGCTGATTAATAGCCTATTTAACTCCAAATGAATTTAATGTAGCTTCCAGCCATCCAAGTAGTTTCCAATACATTCCAAGTTTCACAATAACATTAACTGACTGACACTGTAAGAGACAGCATCAAATCAGATGGCAATGATTACTATAGGTCATGTTTCTGAATATGAGTTCTCACAAAAATATAAACACTAAATATCAGAAGAACAAAGGTGACAGCTAATAGGCATGATTTTGGCTTCAATAAGGAAGCCCCAAAGAGAAACACATGACTGTCTCTATAAAATTTTTCAGTGGAATTCTTAAGAATTCATATGAAAATCTTGATCCTTTACTTACTTGCTCATGTGGACCCCAGCTTTTCTGGAGTAGGGGGTTTACCAATTTGTAAGCAATAAAATTGTGCAGTTTTCTCTTGTTTGGGGATTTTTTTCATACCTATCAGCTTTTATCAGCTATAATAACATTAAAATGCATTTCAGATACCATCAATAAAATTTGTCTCCTTGGGCTGATCCTATGAACTTCATGAACCTCAACACAGTATACTAGCTACTAAGTTTAAGATTTTTTTTCCAGAAACAGACAAAATTTTCAAGAAGTTTGTCAGCTAAGCAAAACTTAATTTTATCAATTTATGCCAATGGTTCTTTTTTTTTTTTTTTTTTGAAGACAAAGAAACAAGAAACAGTTGTTAAAAAAATGAAAAAAGTTTCAAATTAAACTTCTTAAAAGTTCTTACATAAGGTCAAAATAGATAAAAAGTTTCATTGATTTTTAGTTGTGCTTCAAATATTTTGTAAAAATTAGAAATTTTAAATTAAACAAAATATTTCCATTTCTTATTAAATAAAATAGTATTTTTAAACAAATAGATTTTTTGAAACTGTTACTTTAGTACTACTAAATCTGCATTTTAACTTAACAGTTTACATGAAAAGTTTTACCTATGTCTAATACCACTTTATCAGAAGAAAATAAATGCCAACTTAATAAATGCAGCCAACGGGGTTTGCACACTGTGTGAGCCAAAGAAGAATTTAGCCTTTTAGGTTAAGGTTTTGTTCTTGTAGTCAAAAGAATTATTTGTGTTTGGCGGCAAGCCAGACATAAGCAATGGGACTGTATAGCGAGGTTGGAGCCAAGAAGTCTTCAAGGGAAAAGGTAGAATGCCTGTAAAGTAGGTTTTACTGCTAAAATAAAATATTTCTGTACCGGTTTGCAATGATAGTGTAATTAGCTGTGGACACATACTTTATTATCTTCAGCTAGGTAGCAGACACTGAAAAGTTTGCTGTTCTTAATAGTCTAAGGCAATCTCTCAAAATAGCAAAGATTGTTGTCTGAAAGTACACATTTAGAACACTTTATTGTGGATGTAGTATATATTTGATGATAGATCTGAAAGCATTTATCCGTGCATTCACACACATAGATATCACCCACAACTTTTCTGAAATAACTGAAGTATTTGCAGTGAATCTGACATCTTTTTTAGCTAGGTGGGTGATTTGTTGTTGCCATGCATACAGCTTAAGGAATTGGCACATCATAAGACAAGCTACCTGGAAAATTCCAAGCAAAAGAAAGCAACTTCCAAGTTTTAAAATTTACTATCTTTTATTTTTTCTTAAATAGTGTTTTTCCCATAACCTTCCAAACGGATCAGAGAGGAATAAAAAAAAAAAAATAAATAGCAAACTTCAGTGCTACAGTGAGCTTTTCGGAGCACTAAACAAACAACAGCTGGAGATAAAGTAGAAGTTGCAACAGAATCTGAACTCTGGTGCTTGTTGTTTAACACTGTGACAAGCTCATTCAGAATTCATTCATTCATTAAGTGGAGATTTGAAATTCAAAATAGCAAAGAAAAAATTAAAAAAAAACAGCTATTCTGGAATCATGGAATCATAGAATAGAATTATAGAGTAGTTAGGGTTGGAATGGACCTTAAGATCATCAAGTTCCAAACCCCCTGAGATGGGCAGTGACACCTCACACTAAAACATGCCATCCAAGGCTATGTCCAACCCGGCCTTGAACACCACCAGTGATGGAGCATTCACAACATCCCTGGGCAACCCATTCCTGTGCCTCATCACCCTTACATTAAAGAATTTCTTCCTCATATCCAATCTAAACCTCCCCTGTTTAAGTTTGTGTCCATTACTCCTTGCCCTATCACTACAGTCCCTAAAGAAAAGTCCCTCCCCTGCATCAGAATAGGCCCCCTTCAGATACTGGAAGGCTGCTATGAGGTCTCCACTCAGCCTTCTCTTCTCCAGGATGAACAGCCCCAACTTTCTCATCCTACTTTCATATGGGAGGTGCTCCAGTCCCATGATCATCCTCGTGACCCTCCTCTGGACTTGCTTCAACAGTTCTGTGTCCTTTTTATGTTGAGGACACCAGAACTGAACACAATACTCCAAGTCAGGTCTCACGAGAGCAGAGTAGATGGGCAGGATCACCTCCCTCAACCTGCTGGTCACACTCCTTTTGATGCAGCCCAGGATACAGTTGGCTTTCTGGGCTGCCAGCACACACTGCCAGCTCATGTTCATTTTTCCATTGACCAGCACCCCCAAGTCCTTCTCCACCGGTCTGCTCTGAATCACTTCTATGCCCAACCTGGAGCTGTGTCTGGGATTTCTCTCACCCAGGTGTAGGAGCTTGCACTTGGCATGGTTAAACTTCATCAGGTTGGCATCAGGCCACCTCACAAGCATGTCAAGGTCCCTCTGGATGCCATTCCTTTCCTCCAGCATACCGACCGAAGCACACAACTTGGTGTCATCGGCAAACTCGCTTAGGGGGTACTCAATCACACTCTCCATGTCACCGACAAAGATTTTGAACAAGACTGGTCCTAACATCGATCCCTTAGCGACACCACTCATTACTGGCCTCCAGCTGGATATTGAGCCATTCACCACAACCGTTTGCGTGCGGCCCTCCAGACATTTCTTTATCCACCGAGTAGTCCACCTATCAAATTGATGTCTCTCCAATTTAGAGACAAGGATGTTATGTGAGACAGCATCAAACGCTTTGCACAAGTCCAGGTAGATGACATCAACTGCTCTACCCCTCTCCATCAGTTCTGTAGCCCCATCGTAGAAGGCCACCAAATTGGTCAGGCAGGATTTTCCCTTAGTGAAGCCATGCTGGCTGTCACCAAGCACCTTGTTGTTTTTCATATGCCTCAGCATGCCTTGCAGGAGAATCTGCTCCATGATTTTGCCAGGCACAGAGGTGATGCAGACTGGTCTGTAGTTCCTCAGCTCATCCATTTTCCCCTCCTTGAAAATGGGGGTTATATTTCCCTTTTTCCAGTAGTCGGGAACTCCACCTGACTGATTTTTCAAATATGATGGACGGTGGCTTAGCAACTTCATTTGCAGCTCCTTCAGGACTCGCGGATGGATTTCATCAAGGTCCCGTGGACTTGTATGCATTCAGGTTCTTAAGATGGTCTCAAACCAGATCCTCTCCTACAGTGGGCCCAGTCCCTGCGTCTGCCTTCCAAGACTTGGGGGGTGTGGTCAGAGCATTTGCCAGTGAAGACTGAGGCAAAGAAGTCATTAAGAACCTCAGCGTTCTCCAAATACAGGGTAGCCAGTTCTCCTGATAGCTTCCAGAGGGGGCTCACGTTGTCCCTACTCTGTCTTTTATTCACTACGTACCTACAGAATCCCTCCTTCTTATCTTTCACATCCCTAGCCAAGATTAATTCTAAGTGGGCCGTAGCCTTCCTAACCTGGTCCCTAGCTGCCCAGACAACATCCCTGTATTCTTCCCCGGCCGCCTGTCCTTGCTTCCACCTTTTATAAGCCTCTTTCTTCCTTTGAATTTTTCTCAGCAGCTCCTTATCCATCCAAGGAGATCACGTGGCCCTCTTGCCACACTTCCTTCTAGTAGGGATGTATCGCTCCTGAGCATTCAGAAAGTGACCCTTGAATATCAAACAAGAGTCTTGGACCCCCCTGCCCTCTAGGGCTGTATCCCATGGAACCTGACTGAGAAGGTTCCTGAAGAGGCCAAAGTCTGCTCTCTTGCAGTCCAGGGCAGTGAGCTTGCTGCAAGTTCCTCTCACTGTCCTGAGGATCTTGAATTCGATCATCTCATGATCACTGCAATCAAGGTTGCCCTGGAGAGTCATATTTCCTTTTGGTGAAGACGAGGTCAAGCACGGCACCTCCCCTTGTTGGCTCCTCTGTTACTTGGAGAAGAAAGTTGTCTTCCACACAATCGAGGAACTTCCTGGATTGCTTGTGCTGGTCTGTACCATCCTTCCAACAGATATCAGGGTGGTTGAAGTCCCCCATGAGAACAAGGGCCTGCGGACGTGAGGCTGTTCCTATCTGTCTATAGAGCTCTTCATCCACTGAGTCCTCTTGGTCAGGCGGTCTGTAACAGATCCCCACAATAATGTCTTCCATCACTGTTCTCCCTTTAACCCTGACCCTCTTAAGGTTACTTGTATCATGGGACTATGAGAATATTCTAGTATGAACCATGATTTTACAACTCAGAAAGCAAATTGGACTTTTTCTGACATCTTGAAACAGTTTCAAATGCCTACTATATTACAGTACTAAACAGAAATGCTATAGTGCTTTCTCATTGATTTCAAGTGTAGGTGAAGGTTTTTTAACTAGACTGTTTATATAAAATACAAACCACCATATATCTAAAATTCATGTATTTCTAAATAAAGCAAAATTCTTGTAGCAGTGGTTTGATTATCACTTTAGAACTATTGACAATGCTGTCGTAGTCTCCAGTACTTGTGATGTGCCTACCTCCATTTTTTCCTAGGCATAGTTGGACCAAAACTAAACAGGTTATCTTACCTTACTTTTTCTCATATTCCACCACAAGAATAAAGTTTGTTCTATCAGTCAGAGACATGGCCACTTTAAATATAAAGAAACTCAGACATTGTGTAGAAATACTTAGGCTTTAAGACATGATGTGAATATCATTATCTGCAAGAATACCTCTAGGCTATATCTTTATAGCTGTTCTTTAAACATCTCCTCTCATTTCTTGTCTCCATTCATTATAATTACAGAAACACACCTGGTAATTAATGTGCTACTGAAGTCAATGCATTGGTCTACAGAAAGTAAACATTACATTAAGCTGTTCCAAACAAGTGAAGTTTCTTATGCTTCATTTGGAGGCAGTATGTACTTTAGTCCATTATGGAAAGATCTAACTTCTGTAATATATCACTACATGGACACTCGTTCAATAGTCAGACAGTAATTTCCAGTGTGATCTTGTAAGGCCAGTGGCATCCTAAATTCGCAAGCTGATGAGAATTGAGTATTGACCATCAGGTCACACTGCCTGAGCATCAGGCAGGACTAAGCAATAGATTGTTTAATTTTACAGCTTAAGTGAAGGTTAACTGCATAACAAAAGGAGCAGTTGAACAACCCACGCAGGATTATTCATCAGCATAGTCACAAAAGAAGAAACCAGCCTCAGATGTCCCTGTTGTTTTACCCATACTATTACATCTAGATAACAACATTCTCTGCCTTTTTGTCTATAAGGAGCTCAAATTCACTCAGGCTTTACAATAGTCAAGTTTCTGTTGTCAAAGGACCTAGATCTAATCCTTTAATAGTTGAAAATCTGCTGGTGAGCTACAGCTGTCTAATACATGCAAAAGATGTCTGCTAAAGCACCAACACCTGCCCAGCATGGCCCTGAAAGTGTATTGGCTGCAGAAGACTTGTATTTAGAGCAGCCAAGAGATACAGTGATACATCTTCCCTCCAGGAGGAAGCTGAGAGGTGATTATTGTACTGTTGAACTTATTTGGTTCTATTTATTGCTTCTTCATATTCAGAATAATATAATTCTTCTTTTGCTAGTGCTTCAGTGATCTGTCTTCCCTCATGAGCTCTCACATGCATATGCTTCTCCTTTTTACCCTTTTTCTTTTCTTTTTTTCCCTGCCTGCTCTCTGTTGGCCTTTGAAAAACTCATAGACTAAAGCAAAGAGATAATCATAACTTCTTAGAGGAAAGGAAGAGCTCAAATAGAGAAATCTGTCAGGTTCAATACAGTGGTTTACCTTCTGCTTCTCATGATTCTTCATAGGCTTCAGGCTACTTCAGGTTTCTTTGCTTTCCACTGATCTTGTCTTGTCTTTTCTTTTCTGCAAAGACAATCTTGAACTCCTTCTTCTTCCCCTAATCTCCCAACTTTTGTCCTATTTATCCCTAAGAATGTGGTTCTGTAATCAAAATTGTGTTGAAAGTGAAATAATTTTCAAATATACACACTTTGCACAAATGTAGGTATTGTAGCCCAGAAGTACCCAGAACATGTACCTATATGACCTCCACTTAGGAGCTGCCTCTTCAGAAAATCTCTGTATAGCTGACCAAGACAAAAAGGCACTTTGAAAGCCCAACAGTGTTGTGATCAGTCTCTGGAGCTACTTCATTTTTGTAAAGGGAGAACAGCAAGTTTGACTGTGCGGTTTGATTGTGCGGTAGCATAGTGCTTCTGGCAATGTTTTATCCAGCTAAGTGTTTTTCAAAACAGTATCTTGTTTCTGACACCCTCACTGGTTCCCTGCAAAATGATAGCAGAATTTTTATAGGTCAATTTATTCAGCTGAGCAGAAATTTGCCGGGGTATGTTCAAAGCATGATGGCTTCCCTCATGCCCTCCACCTGTATGGAATGATGCCATCTCTAAAAGGCATTAAAACCTGTCCTTCTCCAGAAATACAAGCTGACAAATCATGTTTGCTTCTCATTACCGAATGCAGAGATTAAAGTGGAAAAAAGCAAACTTGGGTACTTTTCAAATACAGCTGACAACAGTAGCAACCATATAGCATTTCTTCAGAGACTGAACACTTGCTTGCATTCTAACAGAAGAGCCTGCAAGCGCATGTGTAACTATGCCATCTAGTGATTTCAGCCGTAACAACGCATTTTAACAAATAGATGTATGCCTAGCCACCTCCAGTAATAATAACCCACTTCCTTCTTCCTGATCTTCACGATTTATTATTTGGCACTCATTTATTACACCTTATCCTACATTAAAATTGGAATTGCATAAAAAACGTTTGAAAGGGCATCTGATACATTTTAAAGAACTGACAGTAAATAAATGAGGCAGTTACTGGAGGAGGTTAAGAATAAGCACATACTACACTTAAAAAACCTGAAAAAGTTTCTTCTTATATTATTATTTGGCTGCATATTAATACATTTTTAAAGGTATTTTCACTAAACAGTGAAAACCAGCTTCTGGGGAGCTTTTCAGCCACCTAAAAAACCTACTTAAGAGAAGGAAAAATTAATGACTCAAAAGAACCAGAATATTAGGCAGTAGTGGCTCTGACATTTGATGTGAACAAGCTGAAAAGGGGATGTGCAACCATTTAATACAAATGGCAATCCATCTCTTGAATAATAGTTAGTTGTATGTTTAAAATGCAATGGGTCTTTGGATAAATGTAGGTTGTATAAGACAAAGCACATCCTCTATCAGCTGCTAGACCACCTTAGGCTAGATGCCTAATTTTAGACAAATTTGGATCAGCTGATTTCCACCCAGGAAATTATATCAATGTAAGTATTCAGAAAACACAGTAGATATGATCTGGAAGAAGAGAAAGATAGAAAGCATATGATTGCACAGTGTCAGAAGGGTATACACAAGTTCTTAATTTTTCTTCCTTCCTTGATATTCCAGCTCAGCACTCAATCTATCCAGCTATTTGGATGGCTTCCTTATTTTCCAGAAGTAGAGGGCTTTCCAGACTAGAAAGGATTACACTATAGCTCAGCTTCCCACACAAACCTCAGCAGTATGCACTTTCTACATAGTAAATTAAGAGCGAGGATACATGCCAGGAAGACATAACTGATATATCTATGCCTTCAGAATTACACATGCAATCTTGTGATACACTAAAATAGACTTGAAAAAATGAAAATATTAAGGTAATTTGTTAATGTATCCACTGATTTTTCTAGCTCCCTCTTATGGAAACGGTGCATGGAGGTGAAGATATTCGTTCTACTTCTACATGAGACAATTGAGAAAAATCCTCAGATTTTGATGACATATTCACTAATGTGCTGAAGTGAAGATCATCCTGAGTAATTTAAAGTAATTTTGGCTTTTTTGCTTGGATTAACATTTACTTCTCTTTAAATTTATTCCTTCTTCCTTATTGCTCTGGAAAACACTAAAGATCCTTGGTTCTTGGACTTTTTCTTATCTCTACTATTCTGAATAATTTTTTGATTGAACTGAACAACCTGATACAATACCTGCAGGAAGAAACAAACATTTACAATCTGTCACTGCTTTAAACATACATTGTGAGTACATTTAAGGCACTCAAAAATGTTTCTCAGAATACCAGGATGCTACTTAAAGGGCTTTAATTCCATTTTAAAGAAGCATTTTATAATAAAATGTACAGTTTCATAAGGCACAATAGTTATGAAGTACTAGAAATTTGAACTCTCTGAAATTAAGAATTGTAGTACCTGGAAGTTTTGATAAAAAGCCATATTTTGTTTGATTATCTTTATGACTTATAATAACACTTTAGAGAAGATATTCAAAAAGTCAATTAAACTTACACTTCTACAGGAAAAGATAAGTATTTCCTTTTAACTGATTTTGTGTTGGCTTTAAGGCTTTCAAAAAAAATGCACTAAAATAGATCTTGAATCTTTTTTTTTCTTGCATCAACAGTTGTATTACCTTCTAAAACAAATACAAAATTGTGCCCTATAAATATCTAGAATTCAGTTAATCACAAAAAAAATTTACATCCACTTAAATGACAGTTATAGTACATGGTGTTTTGCCACATAAAAGAATAAAGTGAAATTTAAACAATTTGATAATACAAGGTGCAAAAAATGTAACTTAACATTTCTCTGTAATCTTTCATGAAGAATACCTCTGGGCCCATTTAAGGTAATGATAACTTCTGGCTAAAGCAGCCAGTTTATATTCAGACAATGTTATCATTATTCAAGGAAAAGGATTATATATTCTGGAAATTGGAGTGCATGAACAAAATTTGACAGTGAGGTAAATTATCAAGCCAGTGTCCAGAGCGAGCGTGCTGTAAATAGGAATCACGTCTTTAATTCAGTGTTCACTGGTGTGATAGCCTGCCTCTAAACCAGCTGAAATCAGAAATTTCACAGAACCAAGTGAAAGGTTTAATCCTAGTCTGCAACAAATATTTGTTCATCCTCCACAGTTCAGAGCAATGTGCATTACCTGTCTCTAAGACATAAGCCTTTAGTGGATAAATCAAGAAAATGAAGAACCAGTGTCAGAATCTTCCCAGTGAAAGAAATTCATTTAAGCCTCTCTCCTACCTGGCCTCTGGATAACCTTCCTCATCCAACAGCCATTTTCATCTACATGAGCAGTTTTTTCTCTTCCTAGCACTTTCCTTTTCTTCTAATGCATTCACTAGGCTTCGTTTCATCTGTGAGGTGGTTATTTTGTCACAGAGTCTCATGAGGATGGCTGAGGATCTGTGGAGTATATATAGCACCCTATGGAGGTGTTTTCATTTGCTGACCATGACTAATGGAGAATTTAAAAAGTGGGGAAAACACAAAGAACGCAGGAATCTATGAGTAGAAGCAATTCCTTAATGATGTCCTGGATTCATCTCAGTATGTATTTTACAATTGAACAGCTATGTATCTTTATGCTTGCTGTCTATATTTATCTACATATTATTGTTCATTTACTGCAGCAACCCTCTAAGCCCCCAGTCAAATTCAAGCCCTGGTCATGCTGAGCATAATAGCAATAAATGCTGTGAATACAAATGCTGTCAAAAAGAGTTTCTGCAGACTAAGGAAAAGAAGCACTACTAAGAATACTCCACAGAAATGAAACTGGAAGCTGAAGTGCCTTGGTCAAGGTCTGTAGGAATCCTATAGATCACTTCTTCATTAAGAGCACTTTCACTAGGAAACAACTGCAATGTTGAAAAATATCAGCTGATGACACACTTCTAGATATTCAATGAACTTTTTGGAAAGGTATTAGAGTAACACCTCTTATTAAATAAACAGCGATAATGTAAAAAGGAAGTTTTTATCATCTGTATATGAAACATTAATAACTTCACAGTCCCAAGCACAGCTACAGTCTGCCCTGGGAGCATGCTTGAGGAGAAGGATTAGGGAGTGTTGGCTGACAAAACGCTCAGCATGAGCTGACAGCATGAAATTGCAGCCCAGAAATCAACTGTATCCTGGGCAGCATCAAAAGGAACATGACCAGCAGGTCAAGGGAGGTGATTCTTCCCCTCTACTTTGCTCTCATGAGACCCCACCTGGTGTACCTCATTCAGCTCTGGGGCCCCCAACACAAGAAGAATGTAGACCTGCTTGAGTGAGTCCAGAGGAGGGACACAGAGCCCAGGGGGCTGAAGCACCTCTCCTGTGAAGACAGACAGAGAAAGTTAGGCTTGTTCAGCCTGGAGGAGAGAAAGATCCAGAGAGAATTTAGAGCAGCAATACCTAAAGGGAGCTTAGAAGAAAGCTGTAGAGAAAATTTTTACAAGGGTAAAACAAGGAGGAATGGCTTTAAACTGAAAGAGGGTGGATTTAGATTAGATATAAGAAAGAAATTCTTTACTGTGAAGGTGATCAGACACTGGAACAGGTTGCTCAGAGGAGCTGTGACTGCCCCATCCCTAGAACTGTTCAGGTTGAATGGGTCTTTGAGCAACTTGGTTTAGTGGAAGGTGTCCCTGCCCATGTCAGGAGGCTGGAAATAGATGATCTGAAAGATCCCTTCCTTAAAGGGACCATCTGTCAGGGTCCAACTGGAGAAAACCTCAGTGCTGAAAATATTTCATTCATGATCCCCAGAGTGAAATTAAGATGCAAGCGAGGTCAAGTACCATAATCAATCAGTTTATTTTAAAAAGATGATTATTAAAAAAGATAATTAATATTAAAAAAGATATCAATAGGAACGATTGGAAAAAAGATACAAATTAAGTAAGCCTTCAAGAGTACAGAGAGAGACAGTCACCACTGTGGATCCAGCAGTGTCCCAAGGGTCCTTAGTCATTGCCTTCAGTAGTAGGAGGCCCCAGGATCCACAGTCTTCAACGGTGGACAGTGTCCACCACAGTGATTACCTTTTTCCCCTTTTAGACTGCATTGGGGTAGTACCTCTCTCTGTTCTTAATGTCACATAATGCACATTCCTGGCAGACCAGTTTTGCTGGCCTTGCAGCCAGCTCTTGGACTGCACATGTCTGTAGGAATCCTTGAGATAATGGATGGAAGAGTCTTATCTCAGCTCCTCCCACCCATCTCTCAGACAATGCGTGATGGAGTTCTATCTCAGCTTCTCAAACCAGTCTTTGAGGCAATGGATAGTGGAGTCTGTCTTCAGTTCAGTCTCTGACACCATCATATGAGGCTAGGAAGTGTAAATAGAAAAACTAAAAGAAAAAAGAAGTGTTTACTTCAAATAATAAATACTTTAAATTTTTTTTAAACAAAGAAGCATACATAAATCTTTCTGCAAAATTTCTAATGTTCACTGGATATCAAGTTTTATTTCAAGCCAGTGCTATAAATGTTACTGAAAAAAATATCCACAACAATGATTATCATTCTGCAGTCTAAACAATCCAGCAGAAAATATGCATTGGTATTGCAGTCTTATTAATATAATTCAAATATAATCCCAGGCATCATAAATAATGTTTTTGAAAGAATAGGACTTTAGAAATGTTAATAATTAAGGCAAGATCTTGTGTTGCTCAGAATAAAAGATTTTTGTGAAGTAAATTATCCTGAAGGAGGAAAGTCAATGCCTTAAAAACGTGGGGAATGCAAAGACAGAAAAAGAAATTTATTTTTCAAAGTTAAAGTATCCAGAATAGAGCAGACAAAACATATTTTTGTTTACTATTTGAAGCTGCAGACTGACATGCAAAATCAGAGCAAACAGACTCTATGGATTATTAATTTTCTAATGTTACATATATCGGCTTTTCACTTTTCAAGGGGATGGACAGGTGAACAGGAAATATTATCACAGAATCACACTGGCTGCCTGACATACTCAGATGGCTAATAAGAAAATTACACCAACACTTGAGAGATTGTCTTAAAAATTAAAAAGAAAATTATAAGGTGAGAATCTGAACATTTTAAGCTATCTTCATACCTTTACTTAAGAAATCGTATTCATCTAGAAGTTAATATTCTGAGCTTTTACCTACTTTCCATAACATGTTTTTCTTTCATTTGTATAAATATTTTAATGTCCTGTTATTTCCCCATATTCAGTGAAAGCTATTTTTTGCATTTATCAGTTTCGAAATATCACTATGTGGTGCCTTGGCCAAATCACAAATTGAACTTTGACAATTGCGATTGTTTTTAATTGGAAATGAAGAAACTAGAATAATATTGAAAGGAAAATAAATATTAGATCCTGTTCTTGGCTCCTGCTATTATAAATCTGACAATGATGGGAAAAATGGATGGACCAATTCATCTGGCAGCAAAAAAAATTGTTTATTTTAACAGTACTTGAGGATTGTTGGAAAAAAGCTCTTGAAATTTTAGGTGCAAAATACGTACCTTTAGTTCCTAAGGCAAAAAATGTCATTTCTCAGGTTAGGTAGTATGAAGGATTATTCCAAATCAGTCCCTTCAAAAGCTCTGTTACAGAGGAAATTCATCATCATCAGTGACTATATTCAAGGCACCCAGGGCTATCTTCTTGTTTGATACACATCCTCAGCTTGAGAAAGACTTCCCCGCTGTAGAAAAGGGTTTGACAACATAAATGCCAGGCTGCAGGTCCTGGTATCCCTCAAATTAGAGTTTCAAAATGCAGCAGGGAGTTTTCACATAATCAAATTGATGTCTCTGCAGTTTATTACATTAGAGACTTTGTCTGCTGAAGCAGCCTTGTGGGATCCAGTGGGGTTTTGTGTTTTACTCACGCACACACACTCCATATCAAATAAACTTTGTAAAAATGAAAACCAGAATACAGTATTTGTTTGTCATATAATCAGTCATGTCACTCATCTTGGAATCTGAGAATCAGTCCAGGTTGTAAATGTGCACTGGCACTAATAATTTCTTCTTTAACTAGATCTTAATAAATTGTTGTGGTAGAGATGATTCACAAGAAGGAATGAAATTTCACATCCTTATTATTTCCCTATCATGAACCACAAAAGCTGCCTGCTTGTCAACAAAGTTAAAAGCTAGACTATAAATACATGGGAAGTATAATCATGTGGATATGACAACACTACAGAGCAAGTGAAATCACAGTTTAGAAGTAAACTATGTTGTTTCTGTGCAGACATTAAGAACGTCATTATTTTTCTTGCAGAAGTAGGGCCCCTTATTAAAAAAATCCTCCTTTCCCAAAGACACTGTAAAGCTATTCCGCAGTGAACTAAAATGTACCATTCTACAATTCTTTGACCCTTTTGAAGAAATAACATATTTCAGTATAAGCCCTGCAGCCCAGATAAACTCTCAAGCAACCCTTGCTCATGAAGAATAATGAGATTAGCTCTGAGCAGCACAAGAACCCCAAGTGACCAGATGTCGAAATGGACCAAACTAACTACCATGTGCTGGTGAAATGTGAAGAAAGCTCATGCATTTCAGCAACACTGTAGCCTCTAGCTCTGTGTTAAATGGTGGTTAAGTGTTGAACTTGTGGGCAATAAAATATTTTGTCTGTTGTTCTGAGGAGCCCATTCATTCCATATTGTACATTTTATGTAGTGCTGATATCTTTTTGTGAGTGCCAGCAGCAAGAAGGCAATGAGCAGCGATGAATGGCGTGGAAGCAGGTGATGGGTTGTATGAACAGGCGAGTGTAGCACTGGTGAGGAGACCTGAAATGCTAGAGCTGCATATGTGCAATTTTCATCTCTTCTTGCTCCTGAAAAGGCACAGCTCTAAGGGCAGATTGGGTGGCTCAGCTCAGAAAACTAATTTGAGGACAAAAAAAAAAGAAAAAAAAAAAAAGAAAGAAATGGGTACCATTGAATGGACAACTTTAATAGCTATTGACAACCACTGGGACAATTAAGGTTAGACCTTTACAAGATCACCCTGTGGGATCTTATATTATACACATTGCTAATGTAGAAATTGCTGTCTCTTTACAACTGTATTGCTTTACTTTGTTGATCTGTCCTCTATCCCCTTATATTTCTCTTCGTATAAATCCTCAGTATCAGTATTTGCAAATGGGAAAGGATTAACGTATTTTAAATATGACCTTTTTATCAGGTTTGAAGAATAGCTGGAAGAATTCATCTGGCTTTTTCTGGACTAATGAAATAAGAAATGGTTATTTCTAGGAGCTATATTACACCACCTAATATTAATGTATCTTGCCAGTAATATCCCTTTCTGGTTAATACAGCAACAGCTACATCTTCTGCAGAGCTCAGGATATTTTCAGCCTCCCTGTAGACTGTCTAAATGAAGAAGATGTACTGATAGACTATTCTCATCATTTTTTGAGATGCATTGATATGGTAGTCTGTGTTTTTGTTCTAACCCACCCATGGATTGTCATTGTTCTCTGTATATTTTGTCTTCATTAAGGATCATGTAAAAAAATGGAGCTGCCAGATACTTCAGCCTAAATTGAAAAACAATGTAAGACTGAATATTTTTACCTTAATTGGAATATGCAGAGGTTGTAAGTACCTGTCAAAATATTTCCTAAAGACTGTGGATGGACAAGGTTCAGTACCTTTTCATCCATGAATCCAAAAAGCCTCCTGCTCTGCCAGATAACCATCTTTTCAGTTTGAGCAATTGCTTCTGTCCTGGCTACAGTCTTCAGATCATGTAAATGCTGAGTATATGAAGTAAGTGGTCTGAAGTAATAGGTAAGCAGAAAGGAGTCTATAGCTTTTAATCTGCCTGGTAGAGAGGCAGCAGCTATTGAAAGGCTATCAAGGAAAATCAGACTCAGCTATTGAACCAGGTTATTGGAAGAAGCAGATGGTAACTTACTGAGTGGGCAATTGCAGGTATGTAGGGAGCCTTGAATTTTACTTGTTACTTTCACAACCTATTGATTCATGTATTTTAAGGATAAAAGATATCACAGTGATGATCTAGTTTGACCTCTTAAATGACACAGAACAATGAACTGCATTGGGAAATTTCTGTATTAACGATTTCTGGTTTATTTACTTCATATTTTTAAGAAAGTTATCCAGTCTTATTTATTCAAATGATGAAGACCCCACCTCATCACATGCTGAATTTTCACAGCTATTAATTGCATTCACTACCAAAATTTCTGCTTTATTCCTAATTTAAATATGTCTAGCCTCATTTACTAACTGTTGGATCTCATTACACCTGTCCCTATCAGATTAAAAAGGCATCTACTATAAGAAATGTCCTCCCTATACAGTTACTTACATAACATAATGAAGTCACCTTTTAGCCCTCTCTTGGTTAAACTAAATAGATGGAGTTAAATTAACAAGCCTCCATGCTGCCTTTAGGAAAAAGAGCAGTGATACTCTTTGGAAGGCTTTAATGAAATATACCACGTTAATTCACATGATGTTTTGTTTTTCTCAGAAACATTCTGTACAACCTCGTGACTTTTTTTCTCTTATTAACTTCCAGCAGAAATGCAAATAAAATTTCTCATTTTTTAGGACACAGTGGCACAGTTTCAGTTTCACAAAAGCACTGAAGTGTGGTAATGCTGGTTGTTTGCTAAAATAACTTTTAGTCAGCCGTCTTTAGGATCAGAATGTTTTCACTACAAGGTGTGCTCATGAGATCCTGATGCTATTCTAGGAGAGATCTGGACTTGTAGAACTGGGATTCACAGACACAAGCAAGCAGAGTAGGAAAACGGTTAACAAAGAAACACATGTTTCTATGGGCCTGCTTTTCACAGGTTTACAAAGGTGTCTGAGAGAGTGATTCTTAACCTAAAGCCTCTCCTGGGTCTAGACACAGAAGTCATCCACTTAGGGAAAGACTTTGAAGTATATAAAACACAATTCCAGGAAAGAAAAAAAGAGAAAGAAAAAAAAAAAGAAAAGAAAAGAAAAGAAAAAAAGAAAAGAAAAAGAAAAAGAAAAGAAAAGAAAAGAAAAGAAAAGAAAAGAAAAGAAAAGAAA
>JANRGW010015014.1:0-17993 GCA_024733675.1 Psilopsiagon aymara | reverse complement strand
CCCATGGCAGGGGGGTTGGAACTAGATGATCTTAAGGTCCTTTCCAACCCTAATTATTCTATGATTCTATGATTCTATGTTTGCAACACAGGAAGACCAGGCTACATATCTGAGTTCCTGTGAGTGCCTGTGACAGAGTAAACCAGATATTTTAAGTGCTTCCAATAGAATAAAAAGTCACTGTAAGGTGTAGACACAGCAGTTTTTGATTATTAGTTAAAAGCCTTGCCTAGAGTTGTCCATAGTTGTGAAATAGTGACAAATCACTATTGATAGCTTTTCATCTGTGCAGCCTGTAAAATACTGTAACCCTACTTTACCTAATTGAACTGGAGGGATGTCTAAAATTCATCCTCACACTCTTCTTACTAAACAACACAGACATAAATTTTGTATCCTCACAGTGTTCAGATTTCATAGGGCAAGTTTGTAATTTCTCTCCTAAATCATGTATTTTTTCTGTTTATATTGTAACTTATCTGCAAATTTATTTCAAGATAAAGTCATACTGTGAAACCTGTCAAAATCATACCTTTAGGTTTTCAGTCCAGAGTGAAACTCTGTTAGATCCTAAAAGCCTTGTACAAGGAAGTGATCATACTAGCGATAATACCTTTTTCATTAGAAGTCTGCAGAAGTAGAATAATGTATTGGACATTGCATTTAACAGAGTTAATTAGTGTACAATGGTTATTTAATACATTAATCAAGTTTTAATCATGATAAAATAGACTAATCTTGCCATTATTCTGCCATTATGTAAGTGTAATAGAAATAGATTGGGAAAAATACAGTACATTCTTGTCAGTGTCTTAAAAACTCTGAGTTCAGAAGCACGCAGTGCTCAGACGTGCATTTCAAAATAAGTTGTATTCTATCACAGTAGGTTTAATTCAGTAGGTGTTTTATATTAAACCCAAGAACTACCCACTTGACAGAAACATGTTCAGGGGACAGTTCTGCAAACATGCTATTTTTTCTCTCTATATCCTAGGGAAGAGACTAATGGGGTCATAGTGTCTGTCTTTGACCATGGACTAACTCTTGGAAAACTTCAGCAAATTTATCAGAGGAGTAGCATTTCTGAAGGAATGAAGTATCCACAAGCCTTAGAAAAGTATGGAAGACGAAAGAGTTGTTGCTAGTAGCTATGCTGACAAAGTGGCTACATCGTTAACTGGTGCATCATGAACACTCTACTGAGCTCTTTTGGGTTTTGTTAGTATTACAGAATCCAGCCACAAGCACAAGCTCATAGGAATCCAGGACCCGTTAGTTGTATACAGTTGCTTATGTGAAATATTGTCTAAACTTTGCAGCCGAGACCATTGGTGGTGTGGCTTTAGTCTTGATATCTGGATTATGCAGACCAACAGATTTACCACAGGTTGCAATGATCTATCTTCAGCTACCTATTGGGTTATCTTCTAAAGAAAATCTATGCAAGGATGAGGTCTGGTTAGAGCACACCAAGGATGCATACCTGGGAATCAGGCCAGGGGAAATAGAATAAGATGATCTGCAGTTTAGACAAAGCCGTGGGGCATCATCTTTTATTAGGGAGGGAGAGGATGCCTTCTTGCTTAGGTGTGCAGCAGCCCAGTTGCACCAGCAGTCACAGTCTATAACTAACAGTAACAATTATAAATTTGTGATTAAAATCAATTAATTTAATTTCCCTCTAGCTTTTGGGGCAGTCTTCACAGTTCATGGTTTTGGCTGTGCTCTACAGCCAAGGGGTTATCAATATTTTAACTCCTTTTTTAAATAATTAAGTCTGATGCATTCATGACTTCAGGGTTGAATATCTAAGAAATCTGTAAAAAAAGTACCTGGTCTTGTAATGCTCCAGATAACTACGATTTTTGAAGCACAGGTAACTGCATTGATTTCAGTCTTTCGTTAGTGTAAATGAGTTAAATCAGATTGGTTATAGCTATTTGGAGACTTTTGTATTTTGTGTGTAAACCAAAATCTTGTTGATTTCTAAGGGGCGCCACACTTTCATATATCTGTGAATGTTGTTAGAGTCTATGTACTGTGAGTTTCATGTCTGTCTGCAGAAATGCCCTTCTTCCAAGATCATGAAATCTACTCTTTTTTTCCTATGAACTGCATTTCTACAAGCTGTGGGCTTGTTTGGGTTTTTTTTAGATCCAATTTTACAAACAACAGTGTGAAAAAAATCATACTCCTTGAAATTTTAGTACTGAAGAATAATTTCATGCACCCATTTGTTAGTGGGTTCTTAAGAGGAGTGCCTTTTAGGGAAGTTTAGAGTACTGTATCTCTTAGCAAAGAAATGTCAGATTTAGTGAGGCAGCATATGCTGCACCTGTTTTCTGACTGATCACTTTTAATATGAGTTGTGGTTTGGATTATGTTCCATAGAAGATTTTGTTAAGAATCAGCTAAACAGAATCATTCATAGTGATGAGATTAAAATAATTGCTGCTAATATTTACATTGCCATTACTATAGGAGGTTCAACAAAAAGCAACCAAAGATTTCTGTTGTGGGGTTCAATTTGACCTAATAGTGATCAAAACAAGACCTGAGCTGAATTAAGTTCTGACACAAGTAGTGGTGCAAATGACATAAATACTTTCCTTTTAATAGTATGGAGCCTTTTCTCAGAATGCCTAGTCGTAACACTGGAGAGCCCAAAATTCTTTTTTTTTTATTTTTTTTTTACCAGCTTCGAACAGACATTGAGCAGAAATTATGTCCTTTGAAGAGACATAAGTTCACATCATCACAGTAAGGAGATGCTTCATCTGGTCTGCTTGCTCGGCTCTAGAGGATGTACAATGGCTGTGGGGGCAGTAAATCCTCCCTTAATAAGTATGTTCCTTCTAGCCTGCATGTGACCAGTCATAGGAGCTGCTGTGGCTACGGCTGTAACTTTGATGTGACCGTACAGGAGTTTCAGAACTAGTGAGGTTGCAGAGAGGACCACCCTGGACAAACACATCATCACTCAGCAAAGAGGATAAGTAAAAAACTGCTGACCTCTTTTTTATATCCTATTGAGCTGCTGTGCTGACCTCACTCAGAAATGGAACAAACCAAGGGTAGGCAGACCACTGTAGTTAGTTTAATAGAATAGGATAGAAATTTCCAGACTGGGTTGGAGATGAAATTCCTCTAGTTTAATATCCTTGGAGTCCAGTTCTGAAAGTGCTGAGTTCAGGGGACAGTGTAAAGGAATTTGGAGTTGATAAGGACAGGGCAATCTGTCTTTGTGCATGGATAGTTCTGGGATGATAGACTGCTGTCAGTGAGTGTTCTACTGATAGAGGTGTTTTAACTTAATACAAAGAAGATGAAGTGCCACTAGCATTGTTTTCTGTCATAGGAACAGCTACAGAGATCATAGTTAAGGAGTTAAGGCTGGCTGAAGAATGTTTTTTGATTGCTTTTTTTTTGGTTTTGCTTCAAATCTGAACAGAACACTTTTTTTGCCTGTGAATCGTTATCCAGTTCTTCCCTGTCATCTTTCTATTACGTGCTAAGATACTTGATTGGTCCCATGAATTACATGGTATTGGTGTTATTTTCGTAGCTGACAGCTTAAATATAACGAGTTGTATGTTCTGCAAGCCTTGGAGTTCTGATGCACCAGTCAGAATAATTTGATACGTGGGTTTTTGGGATGGTGGTGCTGGGGTTTGTTTATTTGTTGGGTATTTGTTGGGGTTTTTTTTGGTGAGGTTTTCTTCTTCTTTTTTTTTTTTTTTTTTTTTTTTTAACCAAAAGTATAGTAATATTCTATGGTATTCACTCCAAAATGAAAGTAGAGTGCTAAATCTCCCTTTTTCCTACAAAAAAGATTTAATTCACTGTGGAAAAAATTCTGGTTTGTGATCAGCCAACTAGAGTAGTAGGCCTCAAATTTGTTTTCTGTATAGACTAGCATGAAGGAGACATACCTCACACAAGTACTCAAAAGAAGCAAGGTCACTTAATGTGTCTGAAATCAAATTCTATTCAGAAGTCATGGTCATTTTTTCAGTACTAGTTCAAATCTTGTGTTTAAGTTACGGTTCTTCAATTCTGTGCAGAAGTGTTCAATGTGACCGTGGCAGTAATACGGTGAAAGATAGTCTGACTTTTCTGTTATGCTTCATGGCTTGATTTGTGTATTATTGTTCTGAGATAAGGAACTAAGGTACATTTACCTCCAAACTTCTGGTGCCTGAGGAAGCACTTGCTTTAAGAAGAATTCTGGGATCAAGCAGGTTTTGCAGGAGTCTGGTGATGGATGGAAAGGCAGTTAGGTAGCAGGTGAGTTAAAGTAACTCGCATGGAACTAGGAATTTCCCAAATGATCAAATTCCATTAAACTGGAAACTTGTGACACTATTCTTAGGTGCACAGGGAATAAATGAAATGGATTGCCACTGTGCAACAGCAGATCAATAATTGTCTTTAAAAAGTAAATACAGTCTCTAACCATGTTTGACAATAACTGGAAATGATTCTTTGGCAACTGTCTGTTTGCTAATCCAATGTGAACTGCCAGAGCTTATTAGGGCTAGATATAAGGCAGAGTGTTATGTTATTGCAGTTGGATGCAGTCAGCAAGTTTTTGCTATAGTTTCCACGAATTAACACCATCCTAACAAAACTCCTGGTCAGCTGTGCAGGGCAGTTGTCTCTTTTCTGGATACCATCTTTTCAAAACTAAGGTGGGAAATTTGTTTTCCCCCTCCCCCCTATTTTTTTTTCCACATGAGCATTATATAGTTCTTTATGAATTTCCTATGAGCTTGGCTTCAATCACGTGTGCAGCCATCAGCCCTGTATTGAGTATGTATGCTATAGATAAACGCACGCACGCACGCACGATATATAGAGTGGGAAGGGAGGGCAAGAGGGCTCCTTCGGCTGGAGCGGGAGCACCTCGGAGGCGGTGCGCAGCACAGCCGGTAGGTGGCAGTGTTGTCGTGCGGATCGAGCAGCGGCCCAGCTCTGCCCGAAACGAGCCAAGTAAAAACGGGTTTTGGAGTTGGAAGCATTTATTAAGAGAGCCCTTCGCCATGGGAATGCCGGGCCGCCAGGTCTCTTGGAAGATCCAGCAAAGCGCAGGTGCTGCTCTGCAAGTGCATGCTCCGAAACAAGGCTGAAATCCTCTCGTAGGAGGGGGGGTCGGGAGGAAAAGCAGGGAAAAAAAGAACATATGTGTGCTATTCATTTATTCAGAGCCACGCAATCTGCCAATCATCCTTTACATCACTCGGTGCCTCGGGAAAAGCTGCTCAGAAACAATCTTTGTTACTCGAGAGAACCAGGCTTGTGCTTTTGTGCCACTTGGAGAAAGCATGAAACATTTTTTCCCTTAAGAAACTCAGCATGCATAAATCAATTAGGAGAAGATCTGAAACCCCTGACCCTTGCAGATGCAGACCAATCCAAGCTAAACCCTCCCCTTATTTCCTCACTCTTCCACTCATAAATAAATTAAAATAAAATAGAATCAGGAGGAGGGAAAGGAAAGAACTCTGACATGAGAGCCCAGGCACTGGAGAAGGGTCATTTGTCTCAACTGTATGGTTATGATGTAGAGACGCTATGTATGTAATGTGCCTTGAACAAAATCAGAGCAGGAGAAAGAATTTTTGTTTTATCTGTTTTTAAACTAAAAAAAAAAGCCTAAACCAAACAAAAACCACACAAAAACCCCAACAAACCACCAAAAAAAAAACCCAAACAAAAACCCCACTAACCCCCCCCCAAAAAAAAAAATCCAAAAAAACAAACAAACAAAACAACCAACAACAAAACGAAAAAACCTCGGCTTTAACAGAGACTACATTATCAGCAGTGACAGTAGACAGGGATGCAAGATCTTGCTTCCTAGCTTCCCAGAAGAGACTGGACGCCTTGTCTCATGGAAAGCCAGTGGGCATTTGGATATGCAGCAAGATTCACACATTGGGAGGACAGTGTACTGAACGCCACTTTGGCAAAGTGGATCATGAGCACCAGTCAATTCCGATTTCTTTTTAGTAGCGGGGCTAGGTGAATGTTGTTAGAGACCCATACAAGGGAAACAATTTAGAGCGCCACTAAAAAGAATATGTATTGATCTTACAAACTCCAAGAGCTATACTGCATATTTTTGATTATCATATATTGACATCTTATGTATTAGTTACTTAAAAATGCCTTTGCTTATAACTGGGGTGGGGTGTACTTTCATCCAGTTACTCAAGTAATTATATTCATAACTACTTTTATGCTATACCTTTCATGCTTCAGCAATCTTTATTTGCCAGTTCAATACATATTGAGCTGGGACAGCTGCTTTTCAACTTGGTTTGCCTAAAAGCTACATTAGCCTTATCTTCAATTATCTAATCTTGGGATAAATTGTAGGTCTTATTTAATTAGTTGTGATACAAGATTTTCTCCGTATATCTTTCTGAGAGACCAAACCTTGGATCTTTGCTAACAGGTATCCATACGACACTTTGCACTCCCTGTAACTGCAATTGATTGCTGTCTTCTCTTTTCATGGGGAAAGAGTTAGTGGAGGTATAAAAATATGAACAGATCCTCAGAGATTTTCTGGACCTTTCTTCTGGTCCAATCCAGAACCATATACCAAAACTGCTTACAGCACAAAAATATGTTTCTTGGGCCTCTTGACACTTTTATCAGCCCATGCCTAGAGGCAGGAATTTGCCTCTTGAGTATGAACTCAGCTGTGTCTGCATTATGGATTTGCTTTTTGTGAAGCCTGTCAGTGAAACTTACCTGTCAGTGATCTTGCGCTGAGAGTGGGGTGGGCCGGGGGAGAATTTGTTTGTAGTACTTTGCAGATAGGTCCATAATGAACTTGCTTTCATTGAGAAACTAATACAGGAATCAGAATTTAAAGATGTCTTTTGCTACTTTGGCTGGATTCAGACTTATGTATGATCTGGGAGTCATCAAAAGTAGCTCAGGAAATCTAGTGAATTGTGGATAAATAATCCTGGGCTTAAAATTTAACATCATTCTTTATTTGAGGCTATTGGGATGGAGAGTCTTAGAATTAAAACCAATGATATTTAGATGCTGGATATCCTTAAAATCAACAGCCTTCATTATCCACGTGTACTGAGAGAATCAGAGCCAGTTAAAAAGTTTTGCATGTATGTTTCTGAAACTCAGGTAGGATTATATTAGATGTTGTGGTTTTGTTTTGGTTTGTTTTTTTTTGTCTGGAGTATCTTACTTTTGCCCTTGACAGGAATAGACTGCACAGGAAGTTCTTAACCAGCAGCCAAAATACAAGGCTCACGTGTTTTTGTAAGGCTAGTTATACATCTGTATTGGGAAAAATTGTTGCAGATGGAATTTGACCTATAGTGTTAGGCTCTTTGTGTGATTTGTTTGGGTTGTGCAAATAAATTCTTTGGTTTTATGTTCATCTGTGTAAATTCTAAAAGGAAAAATTGAAGGATATGCTTGTCTGCTTTTGTATCTGCTGGAAGAAATCTGAAAACAAGAGAGGAAAAAAGAGAAAAAAAAGTGTATTTGATCATGGCTATGAAGGAGACAAAAGCTCTCCCATTCCGGGTATGGAAAGTTTTTCTTATCCCTTCTAGTAATGGGCTAGTCTCCAAAAAACTGTGAAGTGTTCAGTTTGAATAAATAATCAAAGATCTGGATGTTTATCTGAGGTTTTTGTAGAGCCCTTTGGGGTGGAAATGGGTTTGGGAACTTGAAAGAATGAGCTCTTTGTACTCTGTGCATTTGGTGTGGTTGGGAGTACCACAAGCATAGCCTTTCTTCCAGTCGTTTGGCATTTCAGCTTCCTGTTCTGATCCCACATGAAGGTGTACGATACTGAAACAAAAGAAAAGGTCTTAAAGGAACACTATGAAGAGATAAACTAGAAATATATATTAGATATCTGTTTCCACTTTCCTTAAATCACAAGATCCATCTTCAAAATCATGTCTATGAAGGGACTCTTCATGCACAAGTGTATCCTGGAAAGTGGGCAGTCACTCTGGTACAGAGGACAAGCTAGCCAGGTCAGGTAGATGCATCCATGATTTTAATTAATTATTTTTTTCCCCTGTTACTGCAATGTGGCTGTGTTCCAACTTTTACTCAGTTTTATCTTTACTGATACCTTTATCTTTAAATACAAAAGTGGTATTGAGTCTTGAAGAAAAACAAACGTTGGGATGTCAGTTTCAAGCTGGGTGGGATATCTGTGAAGATTCTTATTTTACCCCAGATGGTTTGCTGACTGCTGCTTCTGTTTGCTCATTTTAAAGTAAAATAAAAACTCTGTCAAAAATCCCTTATAAATCCCCCTGCTTCCTCCTGGGTTGGATCCTCTAAGCTGCAGAGCACTGTAGAGGGATATTTACCCAGCACGACTTTTGGTCTAACTGCTCAGAAATTGTGCTGCTGCTCTGCACCTCCGAGTTCTGTCTCTGAGCTAAGAGGGGCTTGATTCAGGGAACTTGGCTGGCTGGCTGCCTGTGAAAAGCTGGGTGATGGAAGTTGTCTTTCACTGACAGGTGGAAAGCACCTTCCAGGTGTACAGGAAAGACTTGGCTAAGGCACTACTGGAGGATTGTGGAGCTTGCTGAAGCAGGGTGAGCTCCTTAAAGGGCAAGTCAGAAGTACCTAGCTGCAAAAAGCTTTGGAAGAGTTCTGTAAACTGCCCTTGTGCATACAAACTTCTCTGGATTCCTTCTCAGTAAAGCAGTCTGTGCCAGCATAAGTATTTTTTTCCCATGAAGGGCAGCTTCTAGGTGTTAGGGGATGGTACAATTTATTTTTACACCAGTGGACACCAGTCTACTGCTACAGGCCAGCGTAGAGCCAGCATGTTTCAAATCCATTTGCAGTATCAGTAAAAATCTACTTGGCACTTGTTCAATACCCTCTTTAAGCCAAAGGAGATTATTCATTGTTTCCTTTAATGTCGTGTTTGGTTTATGAGGAATGACTCAAGGAAGTTTTTTGCTAATTCAAAACAGTCTGCTTACACACTGATTGTCTGAACTTCAGCTGTCCTAGGGAGGCTGCACACGTCAGGTGTTATAAGAGTGGAAGTATTTTTCAGGGTCAAGCATAAGAAGAAAGGAAGAGAAATGTCTTCTAGGAAGCCATGGCTGTTGATAGCTTTTCATCTCTAACCTGCTGTAAATATCTGACTGAAAGTTCGAGCTTTTGTGCAGTGTGCTGGGGTAGTACACTGGCTGCCTCTATGATTGGTAGGAAAAGATACATTACCCTACAGGACAGTTCAGAGCACCTTGGGCAGGATCCTGCTTTGTGGACCTATGAAGGGGATGATTTTTCTCTGATGACAGCTGGGCTGGCTGACTAACTGTGCTGCCTTAAGTCAGACTGCTTGTACTCCCCCCACATCTCCCTGTTGTATGCAGTAAGCAACAGTCCAAGCTTGTTTGTACTGAATAGGCTCTCCATCACAAATTTCAGTTGTGGCTAGACCATACCTATGAAATGCAGCATATGAGTTTTGCAACAATTTTTGTGTCATGTAAAAATTATGAATAAATGCATAGTTGTAAGAAAATTTATAACTTAAGAATGAGGAACAGCCACTATAATAATGATGCCAACCTGTTCAAGTTGGGTCTGGCTCAGTCAAATCTGTAAGGTGCTGTATTCCAGGGGGTATGTGTTGGCCCACATGAAGAGGGTTGAATATAACTGGGAGAGATTATTGCATGTTGATGTTATAGCTGATGCTTCAATGGAAACAAAATACACCTAGTCCCTGTAAAATTTACAAAAAGGAGACACCATGTTCCAGGAAACCCAGGAGAAAAAAAATAAAATAGATTACAGAATATTATAAATATTGACAAACCTCAGGCATTTTCAGAAGCACAGGCAACCTAACTGTACTTTTATAAACTCTCATGGGACCTAGATAAATGTTTCTAAGAATGCTTGTTAAAATAAGAGTTCTTTGCAAAGTGGGAATAATGAGGACACATCTAGTTTGAAGCGAACATCTGTACATAATATTCTTAAGGACATTTCCTCACATGGATCAATATTTAAAGTGTATTTTAAAAATAAAATAGTAGACAAATGAACAACAAATAAGTGCATACTTAAATACTGAATGTAGCACGGTGGATTGGAAGAAGTAAGAAAATCAACATCAAATCTGAGGCAAGCTTTTATATGGACTGGGCAGGTCAAGGAGAGGACAGAGTTCTTGCTGTTAGGAAAGTTATAACTAGGGAAAGGGGGTATGGATAGGAGTTTCTACAGTGTTGTTATAGCGTGCTTTCTGCATGTGTATATAACACACAGAGATATAGCTATATGCACACTGTATACCTCACATGTGCTTCTGAAATCTTGTCTCAGTGAAAAGATCAAACTCCCAGTAAACTCAGACTGTTGCAATTTGGAGGCTGGTTGACAGGCTTAAAGAAATGTAGAAGCATTTTTAGTGTATGTGACAATGTATGCTCCTGTCCATGCACTGACCGTGGTGGTCTGTGTTACCACTAGCGCTGAAGGAGTGATTTGTAGTTGTGTGTGATGTTCTCTTGCATCTCCATTCTGCTTTTGGGAATATTCTTTTTGATGTGTCCTTGTTCCTCTGTTGAATCACTCCTCTATGCTTTCTGAAAGGAAAACACTACCATATAGTTGTGATCTTTGTGCTAACCAATATTCTAATTAAAACAAATGTAGTAGATTCTCTTCTGTTGTAATGTCCTAACTGCTATCAGTGGAGCTAGTCCAGATTTTGGCAGTTGTAACTAATCACATCACTAAATACATATATTCAGGTACAAATTTATCAATGGTTCTGGAGTGCTATCTGAAGGCTGCCCCCCTTAATATTAAAAACATTTCGTCTTTGTATCAGCCACAAGTTGCCTACTCTGCAACTCACAGATTAAAGTCTTCTGAGGATTATGTATTATAATCACTAAGATTACTACTTCTAAGCTCTGAATTGCCTGGTTTTAGAGGCAGTTTAAAATGTATAAAAGAAATGCAATTTTTTTTCATTCTGCAGTATGTTATTTTTAAATGTAAAATACAATTGTAATGATGATTTTTAAAAGCAGTTCATGGATGTTTCATAGAATAATGGAAAGTAAGGCAGAGAAATATCAAGAAGTAGAATCAACTTTATCTGTGTTGTTCTTGACACATATTTGTCTAATATGCTAATGGAGACCTCCAACTGAAGGCTTAATTGTTTTTACTCTTGGAAAGTTTTCACTGCTTTCTAAATCTCAGTAGCTGATATGTAGAGTATCTTACTACATACTCTGCCAGTGTGCATGAGTAGAATAAGTTATTCCTCCCCTCTTTGCAAAAGTCTTTCTCCCTTAAGAGTATAAAATACTTTAAAATATAAATTCTAAGCACTTAATGTGCATGTTCCTGTTGAGTATGGTTGCTACAAGAACTGCAGTGCAGTTGGTTATGTTATCCCAAATGCTTAATTTGCACCTAATGTTTTTTTGTGTTGTTGCTTTTTTCACCTATGCACAGACCAATCAAACATCAGTTTTTGCAGTGACTTTGCTCACAGTTCCATTCTAACCTGCCATAATAACATAGTCCCAGGGCATCAATCAATCTGATGTATTTTGACTATTTATCTTGCAGGCAATAGATACCTGTTTACAAAGTGTGTTTTGTGAATTCCCTCAAATTACATTTGGGCTGCTGCAATCCTGGAAAAAAGAGAGGTGCTAAAGATTTGATGTGGGAGAACATTGCATTTAACTTCAGGGGAGAACTAAACCTGTGATTCTGTCATCAAAGGTGAAACAGCAAAGCCCTATTTCTTGCTAATGTTAAACCATTTATTCTTATTTAGCTGTCATTTTTATTACAGGCATTCAGTCTGATGCTCATGAAAAAAAGTTGAGACATGCTTCAAAATGAATTCGTTGCATACCTGGTGTAGAAAACTATACTTTATGGATGGTAGCTGGAGGTGGCTTGTGGCTTACCACTGATTATAAATTATTTACAAGTATATATATAATTGATATTCAGAGCTGACAGTGTCAATTTTTATTGGAACATGCTCTTGTCTTTGTTTTGTTTGTGATTACAGGCATGTCGATGAACCCAGGCACATGGCGATTAGTATCTTCGTGGCCCCAATAGCTCTTCATTTACACTTGATTTGTTAAATTGTATTTATGCAAGTATTGTTAGCAAACAAAAAATAAAAATAATTTTATAATTGGAGTATACTTTTGTGAAATGGCATAATGAAAACTAGTTCTTACTTTCTGATAATGTGGTATTTCCTCTAAGGAAAAACGTAGCTCCTTAGCAATTCATGTAAGTGGGGCTTACTCAAGTGAATGACATATATATACAAAAAATCAAATTTCTGAACCTGTCTGAAGTCTCAGCATAAATTCCACCCTCTTTTCATTTGTCTGCAGTAGCAAAAATCATTATCATTTATTCTCAGGTATTCTTAAACCTAGCCTACTTTGATTCTTTTGAATGTAATCTAGATTGTTTTAGCAGATACCATACTTAGCTTTTGTACTAGACTGCCAATGACTGTCCTTCCATTCCCTCAGCTGAGCAAGTGTTCTAATTTACAGTTGTCTACCCTGCCAAAGCTGTGAAAAGACAGTATTTGCAATGTGGACTTGAGCTGTGGCCCTCGTTTACAGCCTGGGAAACGACTGCAGAAGGTCCTATCTTGCTGTTTTCCCCTGGTTTATGTGGTCATGAGGAGAGTATTAGAGATTTTTTCCACTCTACAAGTTACATTAGTGATAAATATTAGATGTCTAATATTCCTTAGACTTTATGGCAATAAACAAATAAAATAGAGCAAATAATTTTACTGCATAGTAACAAAAGGAATGTCCATTGCGCTTTTAAACACTGTACACAGTTCTGTCAGCCATCAGACCTATGATGTTCAGCTACTAAGCTCAGATAATTTTTAAATCATAGACTTCACACTTTGAGCAACCAGTGGCACTTTATTATTTCATACTTCAAATTTTCAGGCAAAACCATTGGGTTGAAAGTGGTAAGATGTGCCCTTAGCCTCCGTTCAAATTGCCTCTGTTAGCTCAGAAATAAAAGAGTTGATATTTGCAGCCTGTGAAGTTTTTATACTTAAAAGCTAACGTGAATGGTGTGTGATCAAAGACTGCATAGTGTTGAGGTTATAGAAATGCGTGTTTAATATATAAATCAGCATTCCTTCTGTTTAAATGTGAAATCTGAACTTCAAGCAGAAATTAAAGCAAACCTCTAAGGAGGTGCTGAATAGTTCATGCAGTGTGATGCATGATCTAGCTCATGAACTTCTCTTCTGAGGATACGGGGAATGGCTATTTAGGTAGCATATGATATCTGAATAAGTAAATACTTCCTTCTCTGCTTGGTGTTGAAGGTCCTTGCTGCTGCCTATATGTCTGCAAGATAAGAAAAAGTGTATCTGAAGGTTTTGGTTTGATACACTTAGGGTTGCCCAGACTGGATTTGAAAGAGATTTTGCTCTGATGATTAAGGCTTGCATGTCTGTTGTAGAATAAACATATTTAGTTGGTTTTTTTTGCCTTGCACATGCCTCTTCTTTTGAGTTATATATTTACTGAAAATAATACCTGAAAAGGTAGAGTACAGAGTTTATAGTTGGAGGTGGATGCTTAAGTGCAGAGAAGGAGAGTTGTGTGGGGAGAAACATTCCATTCTGTTTTTGTCTTGCATGCTGGTTTTCTCTCTGAGCAGGTTTTCTGTCAGATTCTCAAGAAAAGTAGCTGAGGATGGACCTCATCCAAAACCCTCTGGAGCAAGTGAGAGGTTTGCCAGTGATTTCAGTTGAAGATCAATCATTCTTTAAAGTTTATTAACCATTTGCAATGACAGAGTAGTGGGCGTCAATTGAGCATGCAGCTTCTCCTACATGGAAAATGACAGATCCTGCCCAACCAGCTTGTTACCTGAGTAGGTGAGGCTGACACAGACCAAACAATGAAGCCAAGAGGGAAAATGACACACCTCAGGTAACAGAGCAGAATGGTAGGGCTGAGAAAAGTAGGATGCCCGAAACATACTCAAGATACTGTTTAACAGATAATATCCTAATGACTCATCCCTGTTCCCCTGTTTCTGGTTGATTTATGAATGTAGTTACTATACTAACAAAACAAGTGAAACAGTGTAGTGGTCCTCTTGTTTACCATACTGATTTTAAGTGCTTTAGGTTTTGGCGATCCAGTGTGACGCATGTAATTACCTGCCTTTTATGACCTGATTATCAGGGTCTCTGAAAGGGATATTACTGAGCCACTGAGTGTCACTTGTCACTATGGGAAGTTTTGTAAACATGTGTACAAATTGGCGCTCTGGACAAATAATTTTGGAACAACTTACTTGTAGCATCTAAACCTCCGTAAATGTTGAAACTGAATAAGCAACTGCAATGTTTGTTGCCATAGTTCTGGCCCTGACTTTCGGAAGTTTAGGGTACTACAGCTAAGCTATAATAAGCTAGTCTGCTCTGTATTTTTCAAGTTCCAGCAAAAGACCGGGATCCCATTACTTCAGAAGTTATAATATAGTAGAAATAGAAAGTAATCAACAGCATAAGGATATCTGTTAAATAAATAAAATATAGACCATTTGTGAATATCCAGATAACTTTTTGGCCACATATATTCTCAAAAAATAATTATAACTGTTAGAGAAAATATCTGCCAAGGAAATAGGGAAGAAAAGAGGGGAATACTTTACAGAAAATGGACATATGCTGAGAGCTGTTCTGAGTTCTGTACTTAGGTTCAAAACATGGCTGATGAGCCACAGTATTTCACAGTCAGATACTCAGCAGTTGCAGGCCACACAATGTCTTCTTGGGCATGTTTTTTAAAAACTAAACACACTCTTTAACAGTTGCTTTAAAAATTCAGAAATGAGATCTTGGCAGGTTTTGCCCAGCAGCTGACCTTCCTACTTTGTAAAGGCTAGGTGCCTTGCCATGAAATGCAGAGGCAACCCGGTACAGATTCCCACTTGTATTATAGTGGATTATACTTTACCCAGACTGACTGATTTTTCGCTGTCACTAGGAATGCTGTGATATATCATGCCCTCATGTGCATGTGCTATTAGCAATGGTAACAGCTAGGAACAGGGTCACTTGCCACATATCACAATGTATATGAAAACCTAGCAATCAGTCAACATTACTGTCAGTATTGCTGTGCCTCGTAGTATGCTTTTATTTTACTTTTTTGGAGCAAGAGGAAGAAGAGTGAAAGTAATACAAAATTTGAACAGTCTCATGTTATTTGGGTGAAGGAGAAATAAAACAGTGTCTGAGGGTCTCTGTGAGCTGCCTCTGTTTGGGGGCCTTTCGCTAAGGGCATATTCAGGAAAAACTGCCTCATAAAACTCTTAGGCAAATCATAGCTATAAATCATAGGCAGCAAAACAATTTCCCCCAAGCCAATGGCAAATCGTTGCTATATCTTGAGTGTAAATTACTAACAATCAGCAACACACCTAGGAAATGGAGCAAGTCTACAGTATATTTACAATTTATCAGAGCTGAATATACTTTTGACAGAATTTAAGATCTTCAGAAAAACATAAAGAAATGGTTTTGTTCCTCAGGTTGTATTTACCTCCCTTTCCTGGGGACCTTACAGCTGGTGCAGAAGCTGCTCAGTGCTACCTTTTTATTGCCTATTCCCAAGTCTGAGGTAGTCTGGGCGGGGGTTGGTTCTTTTCTTTAATCAAGAGACATAATCTGTTAGACAAGATAATTAAATGTGTATAGGCTGCATTCTGGTCTTATTTACAGTCTGCAGTAAATCTGAACTCACTCCGGTGACTGCAAGGGAACAATTCTAGATTTATGTTATTATGAATGGGATCAGAATTTGATTTGTATAAATACTGAAGAAAGAAAAGAACTGTTCATGTTCACACTCTTATCCTTGGGCAAATGGTACCTTAACTTCTTAGCCTTCTTCACTGAACATAGACAGGTTCGGTTACCAGTGATATTTGGGAAGGATTGAACTTGATTTTAGAGCTTTCAGGGAACTAATCACAATTATTAATTGATAGTAGTATTAATTATGAATGCTGGATGCATTGCTGCCAAATGAAGTGTAAAATTATTCTGATTATACATCTGTTTTATTTCTCCTTTCACCTTTGGTCATACTAAGGGTCACTTCTGTGCTTCCAACACCTGCTCCTTTAGTTATACTTTCTTTTCCTATCAATATTCTTGTATGAGGCACGCTACCAACCAGGTGATGTGGGTACAGGAGTCTGTATTTTTTAACACTAGCAATGAGCTTCATATAACTCAAATCCTGACTTGACTCTAAAATATGAAGCTTCCACTGGAATTCACAATGGCTGGATATGCAACATGGAAGACTGCTGACTTGTTACTTACTTGAGATTATGTCTTCCCCATAGAGAAGTATATTTTTGTTTTCTTTCCTCTAGTGCAGTGGAGAGAAGGAAGAATGAGTTTAACATGCATTTTTGGTAGACATTTTTATGAAAAGTATTTTCTTTCAGACTGTGGTAAGTCAATCTCCACAATCATTCAACTATGACCAGTAAATGATTTATTCTGAAGACTGGGGATTGTGGTTGAAATTGTATACATGTAAGTGTGGAACAGTAGCAAATCCAAGTAGTGATGTACTCAACATTTACATAACATAGGTTTGAAATCGAACTGCTGTACAGTCTCCCAGAAATGCCCCAGTATCTAAATCCCAAGTATCTGTTGCTTGAGATGAGAGGTTGGACAGCTGCTTTCAGGTGGAAGAGCAGGGGCAACAAGTGCTGCCCTCAAAGGCAAGGCTATTTGGAGAAGCTGTTGGGAAGGTTGCACGCTGAACTCTAACAAAGATTTTGCTATCAGAAATTTTTATGTATTCTCTTGGCTGATCAGATGCAGACAGAAGGTATACTAAGCTGAATTGAATGATTCGTGTTATCCATTAACTCTAATATATTTACTTCAACACTATAGAGGTACATGGCCCTTACATGCATTTTTCTTCCTTATTTTATATCAAGTACTGGTAAGCAAGGATAAAATGTGATGATTCCAGATGACGGTTTTACTTAACAACTTTTGGAAAGAAAACAAACACAAGAAAAACTGCCACACTTCCCCCTGCCCACCCCTCAGCCCCTATACCCCCATTTTAATTAGCTAAGTTGTTTTAACCTGGCTTTTTGGGGTGTTGGTTTGTTGATTTGTTTTTTTTTTTGTTGGTGGGGCTTTTTTGTAAGTGTTATTTGGAGTTGCCAGTGGGGTTAATTCTTTGGCTGTTCTGTCAAATGCTAGGTTCTAGTACAGATATTTGTGTATATATGAACAACTGTTTTTTAATAACCTGCCAAGAAGCTATAATCTTCCATTGCAATCCCCTGAGATTTAATTAGAATGGTTTTCCACAGCCTGACATGTTTATGGGGCATAGGTAAAGAGACAGTTCATAAAGCTGTCAATTTTCTGAGAAATTAAAGAAAAATTGGGCTGCTTAGTGCCTTGGCAATTCCATGCTGCTGATAGTAGCATTGCAAACAATGAAATCAAAAGCAATGTAACAAGATACTGATGCATTAGAGATGGGGAGGGTTTAAAATTATATACAAAGGCATTTGTCAATTTGAATTTGAATGCATAAAAGGAGAAATATGGAAAACAAGATATGAACTCCAATAGCTACACATTAAACTGCTCAGTTTTTAAAAAGTGCAAAGCTGAACAATAGTCTCTTCATTGCTTTAACAGTAGCTGCAACTTTCTCTCCTAGGGCAAATGGAAAGGGATGAAAACTACGAAAAGAAATAAGGCTGGACTATGAAAACACTTGCTACTGATTTCTGTCTTCCTTGCTGACTGGGGTCTCAGGATGCTTGGTGTCGTGGTTTAAGCCATAAATCAGCCACGCAGTTTGTTCACTCACTTCCCCCTTTTTCTTCCCTCTGCTCCT
>JANRGW010015013.1:0-20249 GCA_024733675.1 Psilopsiagon aymara | reverse complement strand
AACAACTGCAGTAACATAGGAAACTTCCTTCAAGAGACAATCACTAACAGCTAGGATTTTAAAGGAAAAACGTATTTGCGCTGTTCTCTATGAGCAAGTCTTATCTTCTCCCTGTTCAGGACACAGTCCCTTGGGGCACAGAATGTGCATACAGAAGTTAAAACCACCATTAGCTGAAATCAATATTTATATTTGCTACCAAATTCTTGAAAGATTTAAAGGAGAAAATACATGCAGAGGACACCATTCCAGGCTCTTACAGTCATTAACATGGATTTGATAGCACCCGCTCTCTCCCGCTGCTAATTTTAGTGGGTTACATATTTGCCAGCACTACAGTACAGTATTTGCTGCCCTACCAAGCGGCTAATAATGTAAGAACAGTCTGCTTATCTACAGTTTTCCAGGCAAAGGGATAAAAAAGATGTTTAGGATCTCAGTCTGCCTCAATTTTTACTCATCTCCCAAAAGCTAACAGTATTAATTGAGGTGGGTCCTCTGTCTTCTAGAAACCCCTTCACAAACACAGACCCATTCCCAGAGCTGTAAAAGTCACCGGGCTTCACACCAGTGGTTCCTATGCCAAGAGTATTATTGTGGGTGTATGAAGGAAAAACAAAGAGCCTTCAGATCATCTTCACATCTTAGGATGGTTCATCATGCCTATTGCTGTGAGACAAAAAAAGTACTACTTCAAGGAAAAAATCCAAGTGTTATGCACTGGAGAAGATCTCCAGGAAGCCTGCAAAGGGCAGAAAAGACAACTGCAACTGTGGTGAGAGATGAAGCCCATGAAGCAGAGGGTGTCAATGATGAACTCCCAGTCACATCTGGCAAATAAGCTAATCTTTTGGGACTTTCCAATGTTGGCAGATAAGTGTGTTGTCTGTCCCTTCAAAGGCTGACCTCATTTCTATCCTTGGGTTAATGGCATGCAAAGCTCTCTGCTACCCTTACTTTTTCACTCTTCCCCCCGCCCCCAACGGTTATTATTAAACACCAAACAACTTTGCCTATTGTTGTAGTTTGCATACGATTTAATTAAGAGTTTTCCCTCCAGGAATAATATTGACTGAAGGTTTTGAAGGGTTGTTTTGGTTTTTAAGTGTACTGTAACTGCAGTATGCTAATTGCTTTGGTTTACGATACACAAATAGATAAAAGAATTCACTTACCTTGCATGCAAATAAACACTTGGATTTCTAAGGGGAAGGAACTACAAAAAAAAGAAAGCATAAAAGATATCCTGGGGGAAACAACAACACAAGGCTGCGTAGCTGACTTTCATACCAGAAGCAGTTAGGGGCTCTAACGCGAGCTTTGAAAATTCTGCCAGCCCAAATTTTCCTTCTGGTTTCTTATATAAAATAATCCCTAAACCAGAACTCTGCAAAACAGCTTTATACGTTTTATGGATAAGACTCTGTAATTCTGTGTATTTCAAATTATTCTAAACTACGGCAAATCTTGCTTTTTACTTTTTTTTGTCTTTATAGTTAACACACAAGACAGCTTCAGGCTTGCATTAGACAGAAAAATGAGGCCATTAATAAATCAGCTACAAGCCATTAATTATTAACTTTCACTGATTTTTAATTACAATTTTTAAAGATTTTTTTTTTTTTTTTTTATTGGGAACTTCCCTTTCTTCAGAATGACCAAAAAAATTCTAAATCAAACCTTCAATATTCACCCTCCTTAGGATAAGATAAAATCCTCTGGGGTAACAAATCTCCTCTGAGAACACCGGCAGTCTGCACGTCCCCTCAGGCAGTACTCAGCACAAGGGATTATTAGACATTGAGAACTAAAAACTATGCTTTTCAGCCCTGAAAAACCAAGGGCAGGCTGACTTGCAGCATTTAAACTTTGTATATACAAAGCTACTGGCAATCTCCAATACGTACACCTTCTCTTCAGACACTTTGTTTCTCACTGTCATTTAGCAAGTTTTACTAACAGCAGCATAACAAAATACATTGGGTACGTTTCATTTGGATTTAGGCTTATCCACATATTTTTAGGAAAACTGAGATGGAGTTAACCTACTGTTAAAATACCTTAATTAAAAGAAGAGGTTCTGAGTTTTAAAACAAGGTTAAAAAGCTGTTTCCAAGTTATCCTTACTATTTCCGCAGAATATAGCACAGTACAATTGTACTTTGAAAGGGTAGTTCACAAGTAAAGCAGTAAGCAAGGCTTTTCTTGAACTAACTGGTAACTCAGAACAAAGATACTCTCAGGGAAGCTGCAGATATTAAACCAAAACTTTCTGTATTTTGGTGGCCCACTTACACATTACAACCAGCTTATTCTGGAAACTTTTTTTCAGACTGGATGGTTTACCTTATCAAAACAGTTAAAATTATGACCAGAAGAACAACTCACAAAAGTTAATGAAAACCTCTTTGGGGGAGAGGCAGGTATTTTATCCTCAGACTCCTGGAGTACCTGAAGTGACATCAATAATGACAGGACATGTCCAGTGCAGGTATCATCAACAAGTGATGCCCTGCTGCAGGCAGAGCACTCCCCATGGCTCTAAAATCAGGAGGCACTACCAAGGTCTGGAGCCAAAAACACCAGGAGAGGCAAGCTGACACCAGGGGCAGGCAGGTTCAGTGCCAGAGTCCCCTTCTCTGCCCCCATTACACAGGCCAGTGGCACAGAGTCCCCCACAACGCCAAACGGCTCCTTCCAGCTAGCACCAGAACTAGATAGATGAGGACCATCTATCCAGCGATTCAGGTATCTGACTTGGAAAGATCACAGGATGGCTATAAACTGCTTGACAGACACCTAAAACAAAACACCAAACCCTGCCCTACCACGGACCCCACAGCTTGGCTCTGGCATCCCCCTTTGCCCTGAATGTGCCCGCAACCCTTGGGTCAAGCTTCTCAACCATTACAAGACTGGACTCAGGAGAGGGGCTAACGTTGCTGGGAGCCCAACATAGGACTTCAAACACTTTTTGCAAATACATGCCTGCTCTGAGCAAAGAAGCAGTGATCACTGTCTTCCCTGCAACTCCAAGGAAAGTGAGAGTGCCACACAGGTACTTGTGCGGGCCAGAAGAGTTTCTCTGCACTATCAACAACTACTCTGCATTAACACCACCCTGTAAATGCATTTGATGCATTAAAAAAGCAAACAAAAGTCTGCCTCCCTCTCTATACCCAGAAAAGCAGTTCAAACATCAGCACCTCAAAGGAGCACCGGTGTAGGCATGGATGTGCCGATGCCAGGGGCTGAGGCTGCCCTGGCTGCACTGCTCCCTAGCTGAGGAGTTGGGAAGCATCCTTCCCTGACATCCCTAGGAGCTCACTGAGGTCCCAGACTCCAGGGAACCCCCCTAACCCTTGTGATGTCTGACATACAGCTTTCCTAGTGGTCTACAATGGAGGGGTCCAATGGGGTTAAAGTCCAAGGTAATGGTGGGGAGGCTACTCAGCTGCTGGTCCCTTGGGACCACTCCCAAGCCAATGCAGTCCAGAGCTGGACCCAGAGCTCTGCAACAAACCTATACAGGTCCAGCTTGTGTACTTCCGTCCAGAAAGACCTCAAGGAATGAGAGATTTGGGATGCGGAGGTAAAGGACATAAATGTAGTCATTGCTCCACTGCCACTTGTCAAGCAGAGGACATCTGACGTGAGTTGCCACTCTGCTCTTGACTAATACAGCTGTTGCAAAGCCAACTTCTAGCAGCAGCTGGGTAGGGGGCTGAGTATTGTTTCCAGAATGAATCAAAACAGAGCCTGACATTAGGCAAAAACACATATGTAAACTACAGGAAACCCTCCCAGGAGCAGATAGAGAGCAGAGAGACCTGCTCAGCAGGCACTGAGGAGAGCTCTGCACTGAACAAGTTGGTGGGGTGCCTGTATGCATGTGCGAATCTGTGGAGTAGGTAGAAGCGTGCAAAGTGACATTTCTTTTCCTCCTAACGGGCTGCAAGTACCACTCAGCAATACCAGAGCCTCCAGAACTCTTCTCAAGAAGACCACTGTGTCACATTTAAAAAACCCAGCCTTTCTGGCTCATGGATTGTTGCCTCTGTTAAGGAGGCAGTATATCAAAATGAAACAATTCCCAGCCAGTGACTAGCCACAGATTTCTGGCAGTGACCAATCCACAACTACAAACAAGAATAGTAAAAACTGACACATATGAAAAAAAAACATTACTTTTCCTAAAAAGAAGGAGGCAAAGTAAGGAATAATTCTCCATAGGCTGTACATTCACAATCTGCGAACGACTCACAGCAACTTATAACATACTGCAAGTGCAAAGCGGTGAAATTCAAACATCTCTAAAAACCACAGATTTGTAACTTGTGCTTATGTAAATACACAGCTTTCAAGCCTCAGCCATCCTGGCCATAGCTCTTCTGGGAAAAATGAAAAAATCTTGGCTGAGGTTCTCACGAGCAAGTGGTGATACTGAGCGCCTCCAGCTTTTAGGTGTCCAATCAGAAATACTTTCAGAGGCTTCATTTTCTACTCACACTGCACACACCCTCTTCCAATCATATCCCTTCAGGGAATATTTATCTTGAAAAGTAAGCAAATAAGTAAAGGTCAGACACATACACATTATTTTGTTCATTCTTCTCTCAGTATTCTCTCTGACATGAAGATGTAATACTGTGCCAAAATTAGAGACACATTTGAAGACTGTTATATTTTTTTAACAAACCTGAAAGATGCCCCAAATCATAATCACCTGCAAGGAGCTCTAAGTATCTTATCTTAAAGGGTCTTTTCCAACCTAATTGACTCTATGATCTGTAGTTTCATCTGAAAAAAAACCTAGCTTACATGATCTATCCCAAGTCATGCAAAGTTGGTGGCAAATCCAGGAAATAAATGTATACATTTATAGTTACAATGTACTGCTTAACTACAAGATCATTATTTTGGGACTGGGCTTTATAGACTGATCTGGCTTTTTACGTTTTTAATTAATATAATGTATCTCATTTTGAACTAGGGTGCAGGGAGTTATGAATAATGGCAATTCTTTGTATGAGAACTTAAAATAGGATTTTAAAAAATGTAAAAACCTATCTGAACATGAAATTGCCTCCATTTCCAAAAAGAGGATTTAATATATAAGCTGTTTTGGCGGTCTGGCAAATATATATATGTAATCCCTTTCTCCCCCCTTTGCAGGAACAGGTTACTGAGATTTGTACCAGGACAGCGAAAAAATACCCTTATTTTGAAAATAATCAGAATGTAAGTGTTTGCATTCCCTAATAATATAGATACTATAACCCACAACACAGAAAACCCAAAGAGCCATGGTCTTTGCATACAGAGTCATTAATTTCATTGCCATCTACATGCCTGTACAGCAAACATGCTACAGATATCTTGTACAAACTGACCAGACCTATCAATACTTCACAGTACCTGCTATAGAAGCGATATAATCACAAAATACCAGTGTAATTCAGGTGGCAGAATTTCTGTGAAAGGAGATTTTACAGGTTAATAATATCAATGACTGCAACTGATAAAGGAATTATAAATGTGGCCTTCAGTATCCGAAACTACAGAGCATTTTTTGAAAGACACTTTCATCCTAAGTGCTTGAAAGATCCTCTCAGTGCACCATCTGCTACCGATCAGGCACCTGAGGAGGGTCAGGAGTTCTCCTCAGAAAGTACTGCAGGATACTTATTTCCAAGTATGTGCTAACAATATGAAGGCCATCAGGTCTGTATACTCCAGCTGCCATAATTTTGCGTGACATACTGTCTAATATTTTTACAGGTAAGGCTAGGTTTCCTTCATAGAGAGGACTAATTATATGAACAGTTTCAGATACTGAGTCTTGCTTTTGCATTTATTAATGCTACAAATAGCTTTTTGAATATTAATACTACCAGATTTTTCTGTCAGGACAGTTATAGGCCATTATTAAGAGGTTTGGTTCTATATCTTCTCGTGTCAAAATGGACAAAGGAAATGCTTAACACCAATTTTGGTTGGTTCATCCAAATAATACCATTCTTTGAATAATTCTGCAGAACAAGAAACGTTTAGAGAGCATTGAGAACAAATCTTGAGCCTCCTTCAGAGGCCTACGAACCATCTCCTCTAGAAGACTCCTATGCTATGCTCCCCTGCTTCCCCCTTCATGGTGTCCTGTCTCACATACTGCCTTGGTCTCACGTGAAGAAGCTTCTGATCTTGGACCATTCATTTTGCATTTACATATGTGACAATTCATTTTACGCATTTTTGTATTAGTTCGTAGCATGCATCTGGCAGTAGTACCCAATGTGTTTTAAACTTTTTATTGTTACAGCGTTTAAAATATAAGGTTCTTCTCTGAGGCACTTTGATACTACACCCACGCCTTTAGTATTGCCTTGCCTGGCCTGTAGACCTAAGGGGTTAGCTCCATTAGGTAAGCAATGCCAAGAAAAGCACCAAATATCCCTATTCATTAAAGAACATCTGGGTTAACTAACCAATCTAAAATACAAGAATTTCTCCTGGTATAATTTCACAAATAACAAAAAGCTTACGTGGAGATATAGGCTGCATCTTCAATTTGAGATTGACCTGGAAAAAATTTACTGAGCATTATCTAGGCTTTAACAAACATAAAAGAGCAAAGATTTGATATATTGAATGCTTATCTAATTTCAAATGTTTGTGAGAAACATTTACATGTTGTCTTGCTTCTAGCACCAATGCTGAGCTTTGTGAGTAGATTCTACTATTTTCTATATAGATTTCAGTCTTGGGTGTACAAAGGAGTAAATGGATCACTTTGGTAGGTGAGTATCAGAGCAAAAGAAAATTTTTTCTTATCAAGAATCAGTCTCATCAATCTTATCAATCAGTTGTGGTCCTGCGTACTAACAAGGAACTCCATTTTCTGGAGAAAGTTCTCTCTCTTATTTTCTTAATGGCTTTCTCTGGCAACCTCATTCCCTTTCTCCTATTTTCCTACTGAAAAGGGGAAAAGAAACTGAAACTACAATGAAAAAATATTTTAGGAAGGGCATTTGTGTGACAGAGTTCAGGGAAGAATTATGAAATTATTTGGGTTTCATCCTCAATGCAGTCCTTAAGGAATTTTACAATTCCAGTCAGCTCTTATGTTCACTCACATGATGCAATTGAAAACAAAATCCATTTTGCAGGAACTGGTAGGGCAACCTTAGTAAGGCCATCCCAACTTTCAAACAGAGAGTACACGATTCAGGCAAACCTCATAATATCGAAGATCCCTATTTCAAGAAAGGTCAAGCCCATTTCACCACTGAATATGACTCTGTATTTGGGGGGCAGAGAGACGGAAGCAAAGAAAATCTTATTTAAATCAAATCCACTTTTGAGGGCTTTACCAAAACAGTTCTGCCTGCAGATCTGATGTAAGTGTGCCTGGGTAGCAAGGCTAGTTCAGGCACTTGCTGAAGGAACACAAATGTGAAAACACATATCCACCATGGGCTGCGATCGTACAGTAACTTTAAAGAAGCATGGCTGGAATATTGCAAGACTACTCATTTTCGTGTGTGAAAATCCGTTTGGTGTTTTCCAGTTAATAAGGATGAAAGAAGAAGGAAAAAAAAAAGAGAGAGAGAGAGAACAGAACATGGGGAAAAATTATAGGGCTGCACAGGCAGCCTCGAAGGAACATGGATTGAACAACCTTTGAAGTACCCAATTCTAAAATGAGCTCATATGAGAAATTTTTAAAGCAATAAAAGTGAACCCTCAGAAACAAGTGTAAGTTACAGCCTGAAGTGCTTTATCACAGCTCCACAAACCCTCTTCCATAAACCTCAGTTGTTTGAAAAGTTTATTTACTTCAAGGCAAAAAATTGAACTGATTGGGGGGGGGGGGGGAAGGGGAGTGTGTGTGAAAGGGCAAGAGGGATCAGTAGTTTCCCAAAGGTGTGTTGACAAATAAGGCCTGCATCTCATGACATCAAAATCATTACAGGAAGTGAATTGTCTTCTGCCAACCTGCAAGGAGGCATTTTCTACTCAGGGCTAAGAAGAACAAATACCACTGCCTTATGTGCTTCTTCAATAAAACTCCTGCCCTCTGGAGAGCAAAGCCTTTAATTTAACAACACGCCTATAGGTATGTAAAATCACAAACTAACTTCTATGTCTGTTGCCTCACAAAGTTATTCCTGGGCTAATGGCAAATCTCATTTGCCACACAATATACCTGAGCTGATTCTGGGGAACCATGCCTGTTTACACAGCACTATGCAGAGCCAGGCAGAGATAACTAGCTCACATTGTGGAAGTAATATCAGCATAACATCACTCTTGAGTTAATCAGTCATGTCTTTCAGTGGGGCTAACTAATCCACACACAAAACTCGGCTGATGTGGATATGCCCCTTCCAGATAGAAATCAGCCCAGCCACACTAATCTGAGAGGCTTCTGGTTTTTATGATGCACGCAAACTTGACTTTAAGCGTCCTCAGCATCTCCATCATCCCAGGCTTCCTCCTTAATCAATGGAGAGAAACAGGCACATGAACACCATCCTTGACGTAGACATCCATATAGGGAAAAGGAATGATGAGCTAGAATTGCCAATTTCTCTCTGCTGACTCTGAAAGAAGCCTGGAGGATTAGCTCAGACACCACACAAGTGCCTCTATGCGGTCAGAAAAAACCATTCCTCCACACCCAAAGTTACCACAGCTGTCTGAGCTAGGGTAATGCTGGCTGCCTCTCTGTACAGTGCTTTTAAGCACATGTGTAACAGCATACTGAAAAAATAGAAATGCATGACACTGGTGCTATTCATATTCTTAAAGCACAGAATAGAGAGAAAGTGATAGGTTAAGAAAGTGGCCAAGAAGGGTCATGGTTTTTTGCATCAAGATCGTGTTTTGCTGCCACCAGAGCAGAATGCTGGCTCCAGTCTCAGCCCTTCCATTCACATGGCACTGCCCGGCCACAGGACTGTCTGGAATTATCAAGAGGAAATAGCTCTCACCACCCCAAGGGAAGGTAGTGGTTCACCCTGCACATGGTGACCTGCCTGGTCACTTAAGAACAACCCTCCACCTGAGTACATGCAGATCTTCCTTAGGTGGAAAGCAACCATGGTGCAGGATCCCAAGCAGATCGGGGTATCTCATGCTATGGGGACAATCCAGCGCAGAGACTGCCTAACCCACTGAAAACAAGGCATGTTTACTCATCCTTCTTTCCCTGAATTTCACCTGTGTTCAGCTAATAGCTCTAAAAGAGATCACTTAAGATATTGCTCGAGCTTGTGTGCTATTGCATACCGAAGTTACTTTTAAATAGAGTTAAATGGCAATGCTGTCAATATAATTTGTGCTGGGAAACTGTAACAGATTCATAACACATAATTTCTGTTTCTAGCCTTATAGTTTAGCTGACCCAAATTTTGTACCATATACAAGTGACTATATGTTACGTAGTTTTAAAGTAACCCACAGGAGCCCTGGGAGGAAATATAGCTAGGCTGCTGCAGGAGAGAAATTGTTCAGCCCGGAGACTTGCTCAGAGCCATTTAGAGATCTGTCACAATTTTACAAGTGAGATAAGAAGTACAGATTTTAAAACTATATAAATGCTGAACCATTTATTTTCGAAGTTTTAGCAAACTGAAGCCTTTAAATTCAATTCTTCAAGCTACAAAAGACTCCATCCAGGGCAGTTCTTATGGTATGTTGACTTCATCCTCTAAGGCAACTTTCCCTCTTTATTCCTAAGCCCTGTAACACCCTGCAAGCCCCAAGGGCACCCCTGCAGCAGTCTTTGGAAAAAGAAAGAGAGGGAAAGTTGTCCTTGGATTTATTTAGCGAGAAGGAGGCCAAATCTGGGACAGGGAAAAAGGTTTGCATAGAGTCAGAGCTCTTGTGGATTTGTAATATCATCCGTGCACATGGGATATATTGAACCTTGAACCTAAACTAAGGTCAAGCAAGTTTAAGGCTTGATACAGATGTTTCACAGAACTCTGGTAAACGAAGGTGAATGTTACTGTTAAAGCAAGAGAAAAAACAAGCTATAAAAATGGTTGGTCTATTGTTTATTTTTCTTTTCAGTCCATTGTCGAGTTTACTTTGTCCCCTGTAAGCCCAGCACTGGTATTTCCTGCATCTGGGTGATGACAGCAATCTCTTATACACCACATAAAACAGATTTAGAAGTTTGAAAGTCACTGCTGGCCTGGTTTCTCCCCGGAAATGTAACCCTCCAGCACCAGGGAATATTAGCATTTTCCTCATTTGTCTTTAATTTATAAAAACACTGATTGCCTTCTGGTGCACCAACAGAAAAAAAAAGATAAATTCATTACAAGCAAAGTAGCAGCCCCTCCGTAACCAGCTAGAGAGCTGCTGAACCAACATTACTTCTTTTTCTTAATTAAGTTACAGAGCAATCCAAAGAGAAGTCCCTCAAGGAAAATTAACACAATGACTCCTAAAAAAGATACTATGATCACTTGGTTTTAGCCAATTACTTTTCCTCCTTTGGCATGAATGAGTTTGAAACAATGCTCAGAAAAGGGGCCAAGACCTTCCAAGTGTTTAATGCCATGATGGAGCATAGGCCAATATGGAAAAAATCCCCCTTCCAAGCAAGTTCTGACTAATAGCAATAATGTTATCGGTTCTGAAACTGGAGTAAGTCTCCCAATTTGGCAAAGGCAGGAGAAAAGCAAGTTTGGAAATAATCTGGAAAACTTAAAAACTTTTAGGAAATCCACAGTAAAAGAAATTGCTGTAATAATAAGTTTTCAGGTGCAAAAAGCTTAGTGCAAATTATCTTTGTGCTGGTTTTGGTTGGGATATAGTTAATTTCCTTCATAGTAGCTAGGATGAGTCTATGTTTTGGATTTCTGCTGAAAACAGTATTTATAATACAGGGAGGTTTTAGTCATTGCTGAGCAGAGCTTACACAGAGTTGAGGCCTTTTCTGCTCCTCACACCACTCCACCAATGAGTAGGCTGGGGGTGCAAAGAAGTTGGGAGAGGACAGCTGATCCCAGCTGACCAAAAAATATCCCAGGCCATCATTGTGCTAAGCAATACAAAGCTGAAGAAAGAGAAAGGAAGGAGGGATATTCAGAGCAATGGAGGTTGTCTTCCCACATAACTGTTAAGTGTGATGGAACTCCACTTTCCTGGAGACGACTGAACACTTACCTGCCCATAGGAAGTGCTGAATGAAATCCTTGTTTTGCTTTGCTTGCATGAGCAGCTTTCACTCAACCTATTAAACTGTCTTTATCTCAACTCACAAGTTTTCTCACTTCCACTTTTCCAATTCTCTCTCTTATTCTACCAGAGGTGAAAGTAACTGAGCAGCTGTGTAGAGCTCAGTTGCAGGCTGGGGTTGAGCCACAGTAGTCCTTTTTGGCACCTAATGTGGGGTTTGAACAAGATAACGTATTTGATCAGAATGTGCCAGATCGAATTTATAGCTGTTATTGCTGTTCAGCTATTAATTGTCAGGCTCCTGTGCTTACCACGGGGCTTGCTTTCTTTAATGTATATCACAGTCTAGTGCTTGTTAGTGGCTACATTTTGCTTTCACTGCTAGCTGTACTCTATCACCTTACTGTGCACGGCAGCATTTTGATAGCAGCAGCAGTGATGTGCCTGGGCTGGCAGAAGGCCAGGGCACCAATGCTGTTTCTGTGCTGCAGTATTGGACAGGCTGAAACTCCAGTGTGGACTCGAGTTGAAGGGACATTGACCTGTAGATGAGTCCATGTGGGAACAGGACAACCCAAAGCAACTGTGGCTCTGGTTATGTCTGTGCTGCATCAGGTACACCTCTGAAGGGATTGTGGCCCAATGATAAGTCCACATTGGAGAAGGCACATCTCAAAGAAACTGCAGCTGTTGGGCAAGCCTACACTGCAGCAGGTATACCTGTGAAGATGATATCGTGGCTCATAGATAAAGCTTCAGAAATTCAAAAGATTAAAGAGGTATTCTATGGCATTTTGCATTGACAAGAAGTCTCAGGCTATTTTTTAGAAGTTTCACTTTAGAAACAGAATCCTCTAGCATCAACAATCAGCACCGAGCATACTAAAAACATGGCAGCAACCAGCCTTGTGAGATAGCTTCAATGAAGTGAGCTAAAAAAACAAAGGAAGACACAGGTAGCTTTTAGAAAGTATTTGCAACATGAAAGAATTTGGACTACCAAATAAATGAGATTTTCAGACAAATCTGCATAGTCATAGGAGCAAGATCTGAATTTGTATGACTTTTGAAAAGCTTTACTACTTCATTGTTCCATCGTTCCCCTAGCCTAGCAGTGAAGATCATATGGAAAAAATAGACAAAACATTAATAAGAAGATTATGTTTAAAATGCCTGAAATATTGGAAAAAAATATAAAGTGTGTACAGTGTGATAATGTAGTCCCAAATAAATTGATACTGTATGCAAAGAAAATCAACCTGGTGCCATGAGACATTAAGAAGGAATGGAGGTGCTTGCATTAAGAATCTAAGAATAAGTCCACCCACTTCAAGTTTAGTGAGGCAAAATCATTATTTAGGGCAAGAGCATTTGTAGAACAATCAGTAAAAGGAAACAAATTTAATCCAATGTAAATATATACAAACAACACAGGCAACTGAATTACACAAGAAAAGGATAAAACCAATGATAAGTCATAGTGAAGATTAAGTACTTCGAGACACATTTGAAAAGGTTAGAAGGCAGAACAAAGGCTGAGATTGCTGGCACCCTGATCCTGTGCACAGGATCTGGAAAGCATCAGGAAATGCTGAAAGAAAAAAAATGAACAGACTATGGACAACTCTGGGAAACAGAACTGCTTTGTATACTAATGCCACAGTAACCACGGAAGGGGGGGGTGAGTAGTTAATGTAGTTGTACAGACAAAAGGACTGAGGACAGAAAATTCCCTATAAGAAAATACATGACATGTAACTTAAGCAAAGACTGTCTGTATACAAATACTATGCAAGAAAACTGTCAACTGTATCTGCAGCTGTGCCACTGGATCAAACAACTAGCTAGGTTCCATCTGGATTGTGGAGCCAGCTGCAACATGACCACTGCAATTGTCATGAGCAGCAACATCAGACAGGAGAAATGTGACCGAGTGCTGGTGGCGCACGAAGCTGCCAATAAGAACATCATAAAGCTAAAGATGCTATCATTTGGCATTTATAGTAGATGACTCAGAGGAGTACCACCCACTGCTGGGCAATGGGACAGGGCAAGACGCTGATTTGAATGCAATACAACTCCTTCATCTAATACCCTGAAGATGAACAGCCACTGAGGGTCACGCAGTGCTCTGGCTGAACATACAGGCAAAGTTTCAAAGATAAGAACACCTAGAACAAAAGGTAGAGCCAAGGAAAAACAAGCTAAATACAGAGGTTTTCATGCTTTAGGAGAGCTGTTGAATCCAGAAACCCTGCAAAAAGGCACTGTACCTGTAGAAACTCGTAGACTAGATCAGCTGCCTTAGCAAAAAAAAGAGAAGGAAAAAATACCAGAAGCCATACACCAATTCAAAAATGCTGAGAAAAAAATCTGAGTGAAGAAGTCAAAACCCACTAGCACCAGCTGAGGCAATACTACTAAGATACATCCAGAGCATCTTTGTTTATGGTGATAAAAGTAGGCCTGGCACACTGCCACATTTATTGGCTACCACATATGAACAACACCAAAGGCACAAGCCTTGCCTACTGTAAATTGAACCAGACATGAGAAAAGACTCATGTCTTAGCGTTGCTCCCATTGTAAAGGAAGATATTAAGGAAAAGGCTTTTCAGGACTATTAAGAACTGGTTTCAGTTATTCATAAACACAAGTGGAGTAGGAGGCTGAAATACAAAAGTAATACAACTTCCTTCTTTGGACATGGAAATTCAATCATAAATCCTAAGAAATCCAAGACCTTCAAGAAACACGCAGGCACAAGTGGGGACAGTGTTTGACCATCGTTCCAGATTTGATATGCATCAGCGATCTGATGCTTGTACCCAGTTAATATCCAGCAACGCTCAAGAGGAAGGGGTGGCGAGCAGCCTGGAAGTCAAAGCCTAGACAGTGAGAACAGGCAAAGGAGGCCATGAGATGCCAGCTCTAAGGTCTTACAAGAGTGAGGAGCAACCAGAGCAAAAGCACCAACAGGGAAGCCCAGAAACAAAGCTAGCCACCTGTAGGCTTCCATCAGTAATGCCTAGAAGACACATTATAAATTAAAAAATAAACAATTAAAAAATAGTGTGCCAAATTGAGAAGGATCTAGCATCTAAAACAGACTAGAGCAATCCCAGCGGCTCACTCCCAAGCCATGAAAGGTCACCAGTCATAAGGGAGCAACAACCCAGCCTCCCCTAGATACAAAACAAAAACCCCAAACCCACTGATGAGATCACCCAAGTGACAACAGCTCATGCATACTGTTTGTGTGCACCTGGATTTAACGATAGCCAAAGCTGCAGTGCTCTTACCTCAGTAAAAGTAGCTTTGCTTACCAACTTAGTGTCCAGTCATGTTAGTTGTGCATTGCTAGAATATAATGTTTTTCACATGTGTTAATTTAAGAGTCCTGCACTAAACTGCGTATGACGAACACAGTACCTTCAGTTTTCAACCATGTGCCTGGCTTCACTTTGAACTCTTATATTCAGTTATTAAATTTCCACGTGTACTAATAACATTACCAAAAGTACATAGATGCTTACATGTAGTCTGCTAGGATGTCAGACAAATGTTTTGTGTTCAAACTGGGAGTAGTAATAAAATACATAGAATTACTTCACCAAAAAAAATCAAACTGCCCTTGTCACACTAGGAAAAAATTTCAATCATTATCAGCATGGCCCAGCTGTTAGGATCTTAATTAGCCTAAATTGTAGATGTTACATGCTTTGGAACAGCAGTTACGCAAACGCCAGCACTGCAGTCGTAGGCTGACTTTGCAGGAAGCTGGGACTATATCTCGTCAGAGCTCTTTCAGAGAAAGGCTTCCAGGCTTCCAACACCGAGCAAGTGGGTGGTGGATTTAGAGACTACAATCTCTTGATGTGAATGAATAATATGACTTTACACTGGGGAAGAATATGACCTCCTCTCTACCCTACTTATTTCTTCCACCATCTTCTCCAGATCTGAGCCCTGCAAGCAGGATGGAGTGACGCAGCAGGTAATTACGTGCTATTATTGTTGCATTAGAGTAGCTATTCAGTAAATTAATATGCAATATTCACTAAACCTGTTCACTTGAAGCACGTAAGAATCAGCCTCAAAGTAGTAATTAAAAAATTATTCCTGAGCAGGTATCACTGAGGAGTAAGTCAGGCTATCTTTTTTCTATAAATAACCAGCAAAATGCTGACTTCTTCCATACAGTAAACACAATTTAAGCAGATGATACGTTCTCAAAAGGCATGAGACCTATACTTAAATAAATCAATATTGCTGGATGTGAAGCCTTACACTGCTAGTCAGCAGAATTTGTGGAGCATCTCCTTAGGATTTAAGAGCGATTTACTACTATGCTGAGTGAACAAGCCCAAGATCTAAGTATCACTGATTAAACTCCACACACTCCTGGGCAAGAAAACAGAGCTTTTGTGCAAAATAATCACTGACACCTATGTTGCCCTGGTTTTGTTAGAGAGAAGCGTGCTATCACAAAAACGTTGGGATCTCTGTCAATGTACACACAGTTTTAATGGCCTCTGGCATAAAAGAGCACTAATTCATTGTCTTTTCCTTTCGATCTTGCAAAGCCCCCCTGCTCTTCAGGGACATTTATATGCGCCTGACTTGAGTCCCTCGTATTACAGGTATCAAACTGACCCATAGAAGGTTTTGCTTGAGACCAAACACTGGTGCAGAAAGCATAGGGAGAAAGAATGTAAAATTTACATAGGGGAAAATGTGCTCCAAGTTCCTAAAGTTAACTCAACGGCTCTCTTCATAAACCACATTTCACTGGGGGGTTTGGGGGGTTATTTTAGAGAGCTTTTCCATAGCCGGTAACATTCTCCAATGAAACGGCGCCGATCCGTTTTGGCGCCCGTATTTGCATCTGCAGCGCAGGCTCCGGCAGGCACGGCGGGTGAGCTCCCCGCTGCCGGGAGCGCGCCAGCCCGCCCCTTCGGCTCCGCTCCCGGAGACCTGGATGGGAATGGGCCGGGCGGCGGCGCCGGTGACGCCGGAGCGCCGCCCACCGCGGCTGCCAGGCGCGGGCTGGCAGCAGCCTCTGGTGGCGGGAGCGCGCAGGGGCGGCGGGGCCCGGCGCTGCGGAGCGGGGGGGGGGAGAGAAGGGGCGCGCGCTCGGCGGGCACCAGCCCTCCGGCCGGTACCCAGCGGGTTATGCGAACCGTAACTGAGCATCTTTGCGTCTGGCGGTGGGGGCTACGCAGCGTTAAGAGCCGCGTAAAACACGCTCGCCTTGGCGAGGAGCGCTGTTTGGCTATGAAGCGCTATGGTTTTCTGCCTTCCGACTGCTTAGAAAAGCATTCGAGAAGTTCCTTCAGGTTTTCAAACTGTCTTCTCAAGACACTTGCAAGAAAGGTAACCAAAACTGCGCTTGGCGACGTGAGGAGGCACCACTACTGCGTGCAGTCTGCGGTCACTCTTAAAAGCACAGGCAGCAAAGACAACAAACTCGGACTTTTACTGCATAGACAACAACAAATTACAGCTTAGACATACAGATACATTTTTTACACAAGCCACATCAATGAGAAGAAAAGCGCTCACACAGAAGAAGAGAAGATGCACCCGTTGGTTTGAGGCAGAGCACAGCGAGAGCCCACAAGAAGTTGCCGGGAAGTAAACCCAGTCCCTAATACCAACATGCTCACAAGCTGTCTTAATCTCTTAGTGAAAGAGTTGCTGAGTGAAGATCATTTGCCAATCGATGCGATTAGTATAAACAATTTTAGCCTTCACTACCCACCCTGTGCAGCTTTTCATGAGAGTATTTTTCCAAGCCTTTGGAAATGCGGAAGTTACAAGCATCTGAGAGAAGAGTCCCAGCACAACAGCAGCAATCTGATTTAATACCATACCAATTTACTGCAAGGTTTTTTATCCAGCTGGCACAGGAGAATCGCCTAACCTGAATAATTCATTCCATAAGAAATCATTATCATCACATAACCAGGTAAAGAGAATGTTAAAAAAAAAATTAAAAGCATTTAATCATCTTGAAAGTAAATTTGTTCTAATAGGCAAAAAGTTAAAGTATAAACAACAGTATTATATTGTAAATAGTATAACAATGTTTACAGCCTGAAAAGAACTTGTCTTTTGACATGAAACACCTTCACTGACTTACTGATTGATCTGAACTCACATTTTCTCTTTGCTTTGAAATTGAAGCAGACATTGTTCAGAGTATTCTTTTCATGATAAGAAAACCAACCTAATGGCAAATGAACTTTACCCTGGAGATGTGGGAGGGACTGAGAACATCACTGGTTGGGAAAATACCACATATCTGCACTTTTACCCCTCTTCCAATTCACCTGGGGCTGTTTCCTCCAAATTTTTCTCATCAGCCTTAAGAGGCAGGGCACAGGAAGACACCAGAAGATTCTTGCTCAAGGAGCACAGAGCTCCTGTCCTTGTAAGGATGGCCTGACAGAAACAAAAAATTCCATCTTCCAGACTGGGTCTACCTGATAGGGAAGGAATGTTCACCCACCTACCACAACTCCTACCACCACTGAATACCTCCAGAAACCTGCAAACACTCTTCCTGCTTTGGCAAGCTGGTGTTTCCTGTTAGAAACACTGCAGCACACCATGTTTAGACAAAATTTTGGTGGCCCTGAGGGAATTCCCAGATGTTCGTGCCGCAGTTTGCGCTCACACAGACAGCCCAGGCAGACTGCCTACTGAGAACATCACAGGAAAAGGCAGAGCAAGAGATTTGTCTTCCCGCTATCCAGCAGAGACCAGTGAAGACAAAACATATGCATCCTCCTCAGAAGGAATCAAATGAATGGCAAGAGCTAACATGAGTGAAACTCTTGATGAAGAGCCTCAGCTCTCAGGTTTCTGCTCCAACTGATGCAAATGGAGCATGTGGTCAACCACCACTTGAAGAAACCATACCCATGGTGACAAGCAAGCTCCCAGCTAAGCCAAGTAGACCTCTCATTTCCAAGTCTGAAGCAAAACTAACAATGAAAGCAAAGATTTTAAATGGAAAGCCCTGTAGCTGCTTTTTTTTAACTGTCAGAGTTATCAGTGGAGGGCCAGCAGCGAGCTGTGGGTTTCTCAACTGCTGACAGATTCGTAGCTGCAATTTCATTGCATAAAGTTGACCTTGAAACAGGTGCCTTGTAGAAAATGTAACATGCATTTTAAATTAAACTGAATTCTCCCAACCAGTCTCTGCACAAATGAAAGTTAACAGTCCAGGGAATTAATCTTCTCCATCACCACACCCACGGGATTCATTGGGCCTTTGCTTTGTTTCTTTCAACTCCTCTAAACTTCTTTAACATTTACCTACAAGTCCAAGTACTCACCCTCTATATTTACATCTTCAGAGTTCTCAACACTTACTAAGGGGTTTGGTAGTACTGCAGAGAGACTTTCCAGGCACCAGACTGGGGGCTGGACACAAAGCCAGGTGCCACCTTGCTTGGCTAAGGGAAATGCCAAGGACCCCTTTGGTTCTAACTGATAATTTGCCCATCATGCAGAGGCATGCGTCTTATCTGAAGCAAAATGTAAGATCCATGCAAACCCATTTCACAGCAGTAATGCAACAAGAATGGGACATACTGTTTCTAATGCTGATAACTTAAAATCTTGAGAAAAAGGAGGCATGAAAGCAGATGTGAAGGGGAGAAAGAGGCAGCATCACCCTTTTTTCTCTTACACTACAGGCTCTGCACCTTTTTGGGGTGGGGTGCTTGGTTGGTTTATTTTTCAGTTATACCTGGAATTCCCCTTTCAGTCAGTGCAGTGTTTTACACTGCTGAGCAGTAAGGCTTTTGTGGCTAGTTTGGAGGAAAAATAAAAGTAACAAACAAAGAAGCATATATATGAGCTTCTTTGACAGAATGTAAATCAGATGTTGTTTATCACCTGTGAGGTGACATCATATCAGTCAAAATAGGGTAGAGAGAGTAATTCCTTTCTATTCTGATAACACTTTGGTGACTGAAATTTAAAAAGCATAAATCCCAATACTAGGATTCTAAACATTGGTGCTATCAGCACTGCTCACAAGCAGAAAGTCCAAAGAAAAAAAAAAAAAAAACAACACAGCTCCACACCGGCTACCAAGAAGGAGAAAAATGACTGCTACTGCTGAACCCAGGACATTGTACTAAACTAGTATTAAGACTTAGTTTTACTGTAAAAGGTCAACAGTTTCTAGCAGGGATGTGTTCCACCTGCAGTCACTGACTCTATGGCTTTTTTCAGAGACTCCACAAAACCCAAAGGCTTTGAGAAAGCAGATTTCACCTGGCCATTGGCTGGCCCAACCCTGGCTCTCTCCCACCTCCTGTCCCAAAGCACCTACCAGACAGTCTTCATCTTTCTCACTCAAAAAATGGACCTGAAAACTGGCTCCCAGCTCTTCCACCCCTGTATTGGTAAGGATTTGCTTATTCCTTTCCTGCTTTGCCCTGTTGATTCATCCAAGTACCTTACAACCTCTTGGTCTCATTCTGTAGGGTTCATTCTCAGAGAAACATTCTGCAAACACATGCTCATCTGAGCAAGGACAAAGCCCTTACTTTGCCCATAAGAGACAGCTTTTAATTTTAACAGTTAAGCTGAAGGCCAATTTGCTTGGTAAATTACTACATGTCCAGCTACAAAGAGTTTAAACTGAAAGGGAAGATAAAATTAAAACATAAAAATTAAACATAAAATTAAAAACTTATTCCTCCTTCCTCCCCCCCCAAAACCCCAAACAAACGACTTCTCTGCATGTTGAAAAATAAAGAGTGAATTTGGCAAAAAGGAACATGCCAAGACACTCCAATGTGTAAATTCTTAGAGAATGTATATTTTGGGAGGCTGCCGACACAGGAAACAAACAGAAGATCAGGAATAGAATCACAGAATCATAGAATATTTAGGGTTGGAAAGGACCTTAAGATCATCCAGTTCCAACCCCCCTGCCATGGGCAGGGATGCCTGACACTAAACCATGCCACCCAAGGCTCTGTCCAACCTGGCCTTGAACACTGCCAGGGATGGAGCATTCACAACTTCCC
>JANRGW010015012.1:0-16439 GCA_024733675.1 Psilopsiagon aymara | reverse complement strand
GGTGTCCCTTTGGGGGGGGGGGGGGGTGCTGTAATCCAGACTGGGCAGAGAAACAGTGCTTCTGTAGTAGGAGTTTAAGCCACAGCAGGCAGGAGTCTCTTGTTTGTACCTTGCTGTGCAGGGAAAGCCATTACCTTCCAACGCTAAAACAGTCTCAGCGCAGGAGCTTACAGTTTTCAGGAACCTAATGGGAAATGGGCCCACATGAAAGTCATAAGCTCTGTTTTGGCTTCAGCACTATTTTCTATGCCAAACTGTTCTCAATTTAATTAATTTATTTCTAAATGCCAGGTTTTCATTGGGAATTCTGAATGCACCTTTAGAATAACTATTTTTAAACTGTTTCTGAAATTTTAACAAGAGTCAGTATTGTTTTTCTTTGCCGGCAGGGCCTGTTTCATCTGCCGGTGACATTAGCTCAAAGACACCGATTCATTGTGTGCTGTGAGTAACTGTGCAGAACTTTGCAAGAGATAAGTTTTATCAACAGTTCCTTTTGAAATGATCTTAAACTGATAAAAATCCTGTGAATAGCAGATTTATAAAGCAGTTTTCTGGAGCATTTAGAGTTAGTAATAGTAACCTTTGCCTCTGGAAAAGATGATTTGTGGATTTTCCAAATGATACACAGCTGCATTTCTGGATTGAATATTATTTGTTTAGCTTCTTGCTTATTAAGAAGTGATGATAAATCTACCATACTTTTGCGATATTTTCCTATTAAAAATGTTCTTCATATGCAGAAGTTCAGTCTCCTGATGTTTGATATGTACAGTATATTATATGTAGTTATAGCTCTAGAGAAAATGCTAATGAAGAGAGCATGCTCTGAAGAGAACAGTTGTGAGACTTCATTTGTTCCCTACATGCTGCAATAATACTAATACACCTTTTACTCTACAGAATGGCTTGTACTTGGGAAATTGTGTTTCATCCAATTTTCTTGCGAATAATGAACAAGTTCCCCCAGGTTTATTGGCACTATCTTGTGCACACTTTTTTGGTGTAAATTATTTATTCTACTAATTTAACAGCAAACAATCCTGGATAGTGAGCTTAGTGAGGCAATTTCATACATATTGGTTGCAGGTTAATTATTTAGGGATTGAGATATCTCTGGTAATGCCAAATAAGTACAGACCTAATCAGACAATGCAATTGAATGTGTAGAGGTTTTCCAAATCTCAGAACATGCAACCATTATTTGATGGTCATTAAGTTTGGTGGTATATTGCAAACGAACCCAAATGTTCTTTGAGGTAACCCACTAGTTAACCCTTACAGTTCCTGTCCTTTCCCAGGCAATCAACTCTTTGGTCACTATGAGCCAGCTAACCAGAATGTTCAGATGCACCTCTTCTGTTGCTCTGGAAATAGGGATGGTTAAGCATAATAGTTTGGAGGCTATTCAAATATGAAAGCTAAAGAACCAACAGATAAATCATATTTTGGATTAAAACATCTCCTGCTGCTTGTTTTTTGAGGGGTTTTTTTTGTTTGTTTGTTTTATTTAAAAGGTGGTGTGCAACCACGCAGGGGAGATAGCTTAACTGTCAGAATCATCATGGCTTTATTTTCACAGAGAGGTTTTGATGCTAATCATTTGAAAAACATGAAACAACTCAAGTCCCATGTAGCATTGCTATCCAGGGTCCATTTAATGGGAATGTGCATTGTGTATTTTCAAAAACTCAATGAGGAGAATATTATACTCAATGGGTATGATTTTTTTTCAGGTGATGTAAAATAAACTGGTCAATTAATTGGAGAAAAGTGTAAACTCTGAGTAGAGCCTGGGAAGATGATGAATGAAAAGCAGTGTGATGAAAAATCTGTGAACAGTGCTTGGTGTGGATAAAATGTTGATGTTAAGGCACAGGTTTTACCATTCCGTTACCTTTATTTCTACATCAGAATTACTGACTCGATACAGTCCCTCAGAAGGGCGAGAAACTCTTTATCTTGTGTCTATATTCTAGCATCTCTTCAGTAGCAGCTGCGTAGGGGTGTGTTTTCTTTTTTAAGATCCCCAGTGGAGTAATCTACTCTGTAGGCTGGTTGGTTTTATTTTCTCTTTATTTTGGTTTGTTTGTTTAGGGGGGTTTTTTCAGTTTTTTTGGTTTCTTTTTTTTTAGGGGGGAGGGTTGTTTGTGGCTTATTTTTTGTTGGAGTTTGGTTTGGGTATTTTAAATACACATGTGGATTCCCTTTTAATGTTAAACTTAAAGCAAGTTCCTAACATATGCCCTGAAGTTGGAGCAGATGGTGGGAAAGATTTGAGACAATCCCTTTTTTCCTAAGGCAGTTCATTCATTCATTCCACAGGTTTAGGTCAGCCTCCATGGAAGTGCTTGCTGTCTTCCAGGTGAGCCCTACCTTCTTGCCTAGGAATCTGTTCTGCGGGAGAACTGATTAGTTCTTGCAAAGCTTTAGGATTCACAGGTTTTCCAGTGTAGAGAGGAGACAATATGATGGTGAAGGCATGATAGTTTGTATTGTCAAAGGGATGTACTGAAGCATTCTGCACTAATTGGATTTCCTTTAACTTGAAAGTCTTTGTTCCACATGTGTTGCACTGGTAAGAGAAATTAGTAACTGCAGCTACATCATTAACGAGCAGGATAGGATGTAGTCACTTAGTGGCAGATTGAAGAAAGCCCTGTTCATTGCCACGTAAGGGCATGCTGCTAGCAAAGATCTCAAAAATTGCAACAAAACATGTTTCCCATTTCATATTCAAGCTGATCTGAGGTGTGTCCTAACAAAAAGGTATTTTCCTCTATTTTGCTATGTAAAAATAAATACAGTCCTTCAAGGAGGATGAAAAGTTCAGATGCATCAGCTGTTGTCTGGTAGGGAGACACACTCATCGGCTAAATTCTCCAGTTGCTGTGGGATTTTTGCATTGATATATATAGAGCTAATAAAACTCATGATTGTGGAAGAAAGGAACCTTGGATAGTGCTTTAATGATGGAGCGTTTCAGGGAAGCAAAGGGGAGACCTGCAGCTACAGTCTGATGGGCAGCTTCTGAAAAGGAGCCCAAAAAGATGGGTGTTAAGGTCTGTCCAAGGTTCTATGTAGCTGTGGTGTGGAACAAAGAGATACTTCCAGCCATGAGCTTAGAGATCATTCAGCAACTTGTATTTCATGGAACCATGGAAACTAAAAATTAAACACATGAAAGAAAGACTGTAGTAGTTGGCAGAGTATCTGAGGCATCTTGGCAAAAGTATGAAATAAAACACACACAGATGTGTTCAGAAAAATATTTAACTCTATTTTAAATGCCGTGAGTCATTAGGCTGTGTTAAAAGGCAAAAAGCAGCACAGTATGGCTTTCCAGCAAAAATAAAGAAGGAAAGCTGCATCTCACTTTACTGTAAAATGTTTTAGTTACAGGAGTATGCTGCACCTCTACTTCGGTGCAGTCCCTGTACTCTTAAATCCATCAGCTCAGAACTGTGCAATTACATGTGGAAATGGAAACACAGATAATCAAAGGCTTCAAGAGTTACACAGAATAAATATAAGATCTGAATGGGTTACGTGGAGGCTTTGGAGCGACTGGACAAGCGTGCTAGCTCTTGTTATTTTAGACTCTTATTTTGTTAAGACAATGCACCAATGACAAGCAACAAAAATGCCTTTTTCATAATTCAAGATTTCTATGACCTCGTAGGCTGAAAGAAAAGATGTCTTCATATATGGCTTCTGTGGACTATTCATGCAGAAGTGAGGAACAGTGCATCTGATTTTGTGACACTAGTCTGGCCAGTGAGAACAATAAATGAATGGCACAACTTCATAAGACAAATGATTTTCTGACTGGGATAAAACCACTTGTTCATACAGTGTGAGGAAGAAAAATGAAGAGCTATGATGGCTCAGTGTTTAAAAGCCTCCTAGTTTGGGGAAAACTTTTAAATATTTATTTTACTAACCTATATGGGAGCACTTTAGGTAGTCCAGTGTTTAAATTTATGCCTGTATTGTACATTTTAGAGTTCTGTAAAGAGCAACCTGAAACAGAGGTAAATGAATAAGCAGGTACTAGAAAAAATCTGTTTTCTAATAGTAAGGAATTTGACATGCTCTAATTTATCTCATTTAAGAAAACACTGCATTTGAATCCCTTGCTTTTTCTTTCCTGCTTTTACATTTTAAATCACCAGGTAGGATGCAGTGAAATTAATAGGTTATTAAGGCGTAATTTTATTGGTTGTGATGCTGCTCTGGGTGAGTATTCAGTAAGAAACCCCTGGATCCCATTCTGGTGGTTTCTTGCTTCCGCTGAGATAATGCTTGCTGTAATATGACATGAGGTTCAGCACTGTATTTCTAGTGACAAACTTCAAGTTCCCCCTGCTCTTGGTGGCATTGACTTGAATTTTGCAGAGAGGATATTGCAGACAGGCACAGCAGTAAGGATTTTTAATCCTTTTCATAACAAAACTCAATGAAAACCTTCAGAAACTCAACATACCATGTCTGCTGGGCTTGTGCAGTAGTTGCTTTCTTATTTCTGCGGAGAAGCAGTTCTTAAACTGAGTGCAAACCAGCAGGAATGACTGTAGAAAAGGTGTGATGCTTTCCATTGTATTACTTGAGCTGTTTCCCAGTTTACTTCTTGGTATCTCCAGTGGCATGGAGACAAAGCATGAAAAGGAGGAAACAGGGCTGATTTGGATCCAGCCAAATGGATCAGGGAAACTGGAAATAAGAACACCTGACAGATTCAGGTGTTTCTGGATGGAATGTAGCCTTTAAAAGTCTCAAGAGAATAACAAGTTGTCTTTCAGTGACATGTCTTTCAATGAATCCTCTCATTTTCACATTGTTCTTCAGTATGAAATGTTCAGCAGAGATTCCACCTGCCTGTTTCACAAGTAGGTCACCATTTGATGACTGCATTAAAATTGTCCTTTCCTAAATCCTCTCTCTCACTGTAATCCTTCCTGTCCCTCTCAGTTTTCCTATGTTCTAATGCTGCATTATGGAGAAAATATTGGGTCTTTTTTCAGATTATTTCCAAACTTTCACCCACAATGGAGCTGTTTTAGTTTTGTCTTGGATCATGTTTCTTCCCCCAAAGCTTCTGAAGATAGACAGATACAATGCCACGAGGAAAAGATCAAAGATTTTTTTATGCTTGTGCACAATTCTGTGTCTTTCTGGGGAGAAAAAAAAAAAGATTAAAAAAATTGTTTTGGGCTTCTGAAAGTGTCTTAAAGCATATATTCAGAATATTTAAATGTATTTGGTAATCTAATTCTCAACCCTAACATCCAGTCCATTTTCAATGTGGCCTATCACTTCTAGTGTGACATTGCTGAAAACCTGATTAAAGCCAGCTCTCCTATGCATACTTTACCTCTGTGACCTATGAGTAGCTTGAAACCATTTGAACTCTGTCTAAATTGGATCCCCCTGGTTGTAAGTGTTACTGCATGTCAGTTCTATGTCAGTTGGATGGAAATCTTGCTGCAGAGGATGAAAGTTCGCAGCTCAGTATTAATCTGCTGGGCAAACTACATCTAATGCCTTCAGTTTTCTTGAAATGCAGCTTCTGATGACCTCTGACAGGTAAAATACAATATAGGATTTTCTAGTATTCATTTTTAGTGTGGATATTTAAAGTATAGCAAGTATCTCCCTTCTGCACTATATAAATTCTATGAGACACAAATTAAGAATAGTGACAAATGGGTTATTGGACATGGAGTTAATAACACATGTCTAGGTCCACTACTGCACAACTGTCTTGTTTTCAAAACAGAAAATGCAAGTCCTGGCTCCAGTAAGGGAGACTGTGCACTGATGAACTGCTGGCTGGGATTCCCTTCGTATCTCTTGGATGAGACTTCTTCAAACTGCATGTGAAGAGGAGTTTAAAAATTTTAATTCCTGCACAGCTTCTGGAGTAGGCAGCATAAATCACTGAGTGCTGGTGGAGTCTGCCTTTAGCTCACAAATAAGAACTTCAGCACCCGCTGCTGTTTGAAAGAGAATCCGCATAGAGCTGTGCAGCTTAGATGACACCCTTATCAACATCCTCTGTTACAAAGTGACATCTTTGCTCTGTCAGTGTTAAACTGCAAGTAAATCACATTTGGGTTTGCTTTTGAAGAGACCTATTTGTATATAAAATTCCAAGCTAAAAAAAAAAAAAAAAGAAGGCTGATAGGTGCAGGTTTGTAACTCTGCAATGTCAACTCCCTTCTGCTTAACAGGAAAAAACATGCCTCTTTCAATGGAAGCAAGACTGACTTTGAAATATATAGTAAATGTCTGAAGGGAAAATGTACCTGTGTATCTGGAAATAGTGGGATTTGTTATGAGGAAAGAAATCTGAGATTAAGCTCTGGTTTGTGATGGGGTGATGCTGATGCTGGGAGGGATGGTTTTTAGGCACTAGCCATGAATCAAATTCCTCTTTCTTGAAACCATGCTCCCATCCTGCTGAGGAGAACTGGAACAGTGTGCTTGTGCTCTCGGCCTGGATGACGCCTTTGGCTCCTTGAGAAGCCTGTGCTTCAGCCCTGTGTTTAAAAGAGATACTTTAGTCTATAGAGGGTGTACCTAGTAGATAGTATCTTTTGGGCCCTTCCAACTCCTCTTGCTCTATAATGACAACTGTAGTTGTAAAATATTGACATTTGATAAGTCAGATATAATATCTCATCTGGTGACTCTCATCCTGCTGTTCCTCTTAGGGAAGTACAAAACAATAGTAATAACTCAGTATTGGTACGGCCAGAGGTATTTTGACAGTGGCTATTGGATCAGTTCTTGGACAGTTTAGGAGTGTATTTTCCTGTTGTTTCCATTTTTAAATGAGACTTCCCACAAGAAGACTTGTAAAATCCTGAGAAGCTCTTTTCCTGTGAGTCACACAAAGAAAATAACGTTTTTGATTACAACATGTGCAGAGCTCAGAGTCTAAATCCATGGAGTTCTCTTTCATCAGAGCTCTCACACCTGCTATCAAGAGATAGATATCAGAAGTCAGTGGAGCTCCTCGTGAGTGCAGTATTTGGGTCATGCTGAAATCTGGGAGACCACAGCTCATTCAGCAGCAATGCCAAAGAATTCTTCTATCATAGACGTGTTGCACGTACAGTACATATTATATTATTATTATTAAATTATGCACATCCTAATCTAAATGTCAAATAGCAGCACAGGGTCTCTTAAAACGATGCAAGAAGAACAAAGTATTGGGGGGGAAAGAAAAGGAAATTAAGTAGCTTGCAGACTATGGCAATTGTGTGTCTTGTGGGCTTTAATCATTGATTTTTGCTTAGTTAATTTGGCAGTATTGAACGTAGGTAACTGTAGCATTCTGATCCACAAATATGTGGAAAAGAACAGACTGATGAAAATCCATCAGGAGATAAGTGAACATTTCAAAGTAACATGAGTGTGCATAGTCAGATTCTGAACTGAAAAAATTAAAGCTGGACTGACAGCAGTGACTTCTTCCTTTACTATTCATTGGCTCACACTAGTCATTTTAAGAGAGACTCTCAGATATGAAGAAGTAGCTCAGCTTTTGTAGAACTCCCATGTGTGTTAAATTTTGGTTTTAAGCTTACTATGTGCTTTATGATAGGCTAAACTTGAAAGAATAGAAAGAAACAAATAACAGTGGATGAAATGCTATGTTTTTTTTCTTTTCTTCATATGAAGTATATGGAATAGCTGTCTAAAAACCATATATTTTTTTTAAAAAAAGCTTATATATCAACAGCTAATCTCTCATCTTAAATATAAGGGTCTGATCTCAAGGTGGGGAAGAACACCTGCTCTTTTCAATTTCATTAATTTAGCTAGAAGTGAAGCCAAGGATTTCAGTGGGACGACAGTGATTCTGTACCTTCTGCTCTCTGACCCAACAGAAAATACAGCCTTTAATCTGAAGCTTGGGCAGAAGTTTAAATATACATTTGTCCAGGTTTATTCTAGATTGTGACCTTCTTAAGGTTAACAGCCTGTTCTAAATGGGAAGGAGTCATTGTCAGACTATTAGTTTATCTTGCACCTAGGTAGAGACATCAGCTAATCTGGGGAAGATTTATGAATGGGGTTTGTTTTAGAAGGTATAGAGTTTTGTAGGCTTGGTCCCATCCTGGATAAACCACAGAGTTTGTACACAACTGGGATCTGAACTCCTAATTTTTCCTTTGTCTTTTGCATTGTCATTTTTATATTTTTAATTTTTTTCCCTTTCCACTTCTCTTTTCTAGAGGTGAAACATCTCAGTGGATGGGTCACTGTGAAAATGAGGGTGCTGCAAACAAACACTGTGACTCCGCTTCTCCCACCTACTGTCAAAGGCTGTGCTGCATGAAGATGGGAACACACAGCCGGAATCCACTCTAGGCAGACAGAAAGGTACCCTAGTTAAATTTTAACTGAGATTTATAAATGGATTTTATAAACTGGTTTTCCTTTAGGAGGTATATTTTTACAGTAAGATCCAGTTTTGAATTCACAGTAATAACATCACTAAAGATAGAACTGTGATCAACATGTCTAGGGGAGGAGGGGGGAAACTCTGGCAGAAGGCTCCTCACATGCGTAGTTCGGGTTAATAGTAACTGACAGAGAAAATGACTTTTTAACACATAGGTTTTCAGATCATCTCCTGGGAAAAGATGGTATCAAAACCCATGGAAATCATGCCTAGATTAGTTTAGAAACTTGAACGTATTGCCAGAAAATCCTTTCAAGATTCCACTTAGTTTCTACTAAGCCCTCTATAGGTATATTCCCTAGCAGAAAGAAGTCGTCTAGATATTTGGTAGCACAACTTTCTGATTAGACTTATTGATAATTAATCTGGATAAATCCATGTGCAGAAACTTCTCATTACCATCTGCTTAAAGAATGATATAGGACCTTTGAGAGATGCTTGTTCATAGATATTTTCCCTACCATGCTTTCTGCTATGTGCGTGTCATGGTGAGACTGTGTGTATAGTTTAGTTAAATTTCCAAATCAGACGACATGTTAGAGAAACCCATGTTTGATATCCACTGCTTCATTTTGATGATTGCCTTTTGTACAGGAAAATGTTGATGCAACTGCAATAAATGTTCTGACAGAAATATTTTCATTTGCAAGAGCTCACTTTCTGCCATTTCTGTTTCTTTTTGTTCCGTTGTTTGTTTTTTGGTTTGTTTTTTTTTTTGTTACTTCTCAGTTCTTGTTCGGCTCCACGAGCCCACTGCTAAGTGGCAGAAAGAGTAACTTATAGCTTGAAGTCCATAATCTGCATGCCCTTTGCATTAGGTGTAACACTTGCATGAAAATCAGAGCCCCTGCTCCAATTTTTCCAGCTGTCTCTGCTTCCCTGTGATCTTTGAGTACAAATTTTTTGGCAAGTCTTTGAATATGCAAGCTTATATCCCTTTCTTGAGCACACAAGCACATGTTGCTATCGCAAAACATGGTACAACTGAATAGAATCATTGTTCTTTTCAGTAATTTGAGTATGTTTACTGATGCAGGCAAACCCTCAAAACATACAGTGTCTTCTGCCTTTGTCTTCTTGCTTTCAGATTTCTGTGCAAGTTTGTTTGCTTTCATTCAAAAAGCACGAATAAAGCAATATCACTATCTTTTCACTGCCATCTTCAGGTCTTATTTATAGAGTACTTTTACAGCTTCAGGAATTGTTAACTTTTAGGTAATAAATGTCATTTTACTTCTGAGGTTACATTTGCTGTATTTTCCTTGGCAATATTATTGCTTTAAAACTGTAATATGTTTTCTACGTCGTTCTTTCTCTATTGCCCCAAGGGACTTGAGCTATAACTAGGATTTGCATGGGCCACAGTGATCTTATGCTGCACATGGCTGTGGGTAGACAGGCAAGAGTGCCAGAGCCAAACATGTGGTATTCTATTGAAAGAGCTTCTGCCAAGATTTTGGCTTGAACAGTTTGGAGGAGACATGATGTCACTGTCTCTGTCAAGTGAATTTGAACAGGGAAGTCGTACTGTATTTTGTGCATGTTCCAGAACTAACAATTAAAATGATATCTTGTGTGCTTCCTTAATCTGTGTATTTACTCTCTGGTTTCACAGTCCTCGCCCTGCATTTCTCGTGCCGTAGTGGTATTTCTGTTTCATTATTTTTCAAGCAGAGTCTGATGACACTGATTTAGCAGTTTCTTACAGTTCACTGCTTCAGTTTTCATCAAATTATACTTCTAGTTATACTAGACGTTTCATCATCAATTTCCATATGCCTCAAAGACATGCAGGGACCAGTTTGCCAACACTGAACACAAATGCTATGCAATAACTGGAATACATGATTTTCTTTCCTATGTTGTCTGAGACAAAGAGTGTAGAATTTCTCAGTTCTTAGCAAGTGTTTTCAGCCTGAATGCATTAAAAATATAGACAGTAACTGTTATGGAATATTGATTTTAAAACATCCAGTCAAGGGATAAAAATTATCATTAACCAGAGATTATACCATAAAACCTTATCTAGTTCTCTCCAGAAGCCTGTCTTTCATCAGACAGCACTGCATATGAATGCGAGCTTTGCTCTTTCATCACAGAATGGGAGGATTCATAGGCATCCCAAACTATATTTTCTGTTCAGCAGAGTCTGATAACTATGATAGTTAGCACATAATAAAGATTTTGGCTTCAGACTCTAGGTTTAACTGTTCCTTCAGATCAGCAGTGTTACCGGGGACATTCAAAGTGACTACACTCCTGAGAATGACTGTGAAAATCTTTTCCTTCCTTTAGGGAGTCTCATTCTTAACTTCATGCCAGATTGGAAAGATCTCCATGTTGGAATGCCTGAACCCTTAAAAGGCTTTCCATTGTGTTCATCCTACAATTCCCAACAATTTTCTATAAAGGGACACCTCCTGACCCAAAGGTAATTTGGAGTCCATAAATTGGAACTAGATGTAGATGTGCTGAAGACCATGTCAGAAGTGTGAGGTAAGTTGTGCAAGGCACGAAGTGAAGCTTTATTTGTTTAGATATAAAGAGGTTAACTCTGAGTAACTGCTGACAACAGTCACCCTCATCAGACGAATATGCCATTAAATCTGTAGTATTAAAACTTCAAGATAACATAGGAGTAATATTCTCTGTTCAACACCACCATGTAAATTGCTTTACTTGCACTCTGAGCTAAGATCTATTTCAGTTTTGCAATTTGCTTTCCATACGGATTTTTTTTCAGTGCAATAGGGACCTTCCCTTAGGAACAGAGAATATTTTTCCCTGTCTGCAAGAATTTCAGTTCATGGTGTCTGCCATTTGCAGAATGCACTCAATGTGATATAAACCCACTTCACTGAATTGTCTCTCTAAAGTTGGAAGGACATGGGTAGAGGGAGAGTGTAGAAAGGAAGCTGTCTGATATCACTGTGACTGCTCAAAATTCACAGGGACACATCCAGGAACAGAACAGAAGTGTGGACAGTGTCTGCCACAGGATGAGATAATCTATGTGATGAAGAGGGAAGGGAGCTGTTGAATAAGTTAAAGGTCAAGAGGGCTTTGTGATACTCCTTACTGTTTCACTAAATGCCTGTTTCCTGACAGAACTTCAAGCTTTGGACTTATTTGGTGCAATGAGCTTCCAGCGCCTGAACTACAGCTGAATTAAACTGATGGTTTTCTCATACACTGGCTTTGACTTGATGCAGCATAAAAGCCACTTAAGTGATAAAACAATCACTTGAGGAAAAAAGGCATCCACCTTCTCCTACACAGGAAAATTGATATGCAATAAATAGGATGTTTGAACTCCTCACACTACTCCCATGGATGTGCATTCACTGCCAGAGCTCACTGACCAGAAGGTGACCAGCAAAAACCTTTCCTTGTAGTGTGCCTTGGCCTGCAGTATGCCTTTGCAATAACTGCTGTGCTCCAAACAGTACTTGCATCTTTATGTACATACAAAACTGAAGTCACTGTGTGCTCTGTTATGAAGGAATAACATGACCCTTACATCCTTCTCAATTTTGAAAAAAAAGAATGTTTGATGGAATGTTCAAACCAAAACTAAATAATAGGAATGGCTTCTTCTCTAGGTACCTTGAGTAGCAGTTACACTGGGAAGTTTTAGAAGGACAAACGATTCACCTACAGCTTTTTTGCACCACTTTTTTATTCTTACAGAGGGCAAGTAGGAAAGTTCCAATAAAATATTTAATTTAGTTTAATAGGGGAAAGGCAGCAGACAACCATTATCCTGTGACAATGTTCTGGTCCATCGAATATAAAAAGAGTGCCCAGAGGGCAACTAGTGATATTTCTTTCAGTAGTCCTATCTGATGCTCCATCAGCATTCTAATGAGGTGTTCCTCTCTGTCTGCAGATTCTGACAGAAAGCTCATGTTCCTTTTGAGAACTGTCTTTTTTCTCCAAAAGCTGAGGCTTCCATGGAGAGGCCATGGATTCTACCTGAAGATGGAGCATTTGCTGGGGTGTTGAACAGTGCATGATCTCAGATGAAAATTCCTAAGGGTAGAGATTACAAAAATCAAAAGCCAAGAGGCAGTATTTTATCATTTAAATTCAGTTTTTAGGATTTAATTAGCTGATAATTTTCAAAATTGGAATCCTGTTTTTTCTCAGTTTGTTCGTTATAGCTAATACTATGTTTTCCTGTGGTTTCCCCGTTGTTGGCCAGCATGCACACTATATGATCTATGACTTATGGGCTACAAATGGGGGAAGAGAGCAATAGCGAACCTTTAATCTATCCAACTATATTCTGCAAATTTGGAATGTAGTATCTGTTCAGTGGGGCATGAAGCCTAAACGAGTTTTCTCCTGTTGTCTTCTGCTCCACAGTTACTGAAGAATTTCTGCTTGGATGAGGGGAATAAGCTCATTAAGATACAGTTTCTGGCAGAATCACAGTGGTGTATATTGAAATATGATAAGTCCAGTGCTTTTCTGTGTGGAGTGCAACCGCCCGCTGGATCAAACTCTACTTTCTTAAAATGTTAACAAATCAAAATAGGTATTGCCCAGTACTGTACCAGCATGCCCCAGTCTCTGCAGGCTCAAATGCTACATCCAAACTAAAAGATAGTGTGAAACACTGGATTCACCTTCTCTGAAACTGCAGCATGCCCTGCGCTGGTCCCGGTCCCGTGCTGCAGGCTGTGGCACGCGCTGCTGTGCCAGCATAAGCATTCAAGAGACTGCTGCAGAGAAGACTGGGGAAGTGATATGCCTTCAAACACTTTTTTGCCTTTTTTGGAGGGAGATGGTTTGAAAAACCTAATTTGTTCTTCTTGTGGTTTGTATCCCTGAAGTATGGGAGCAGAAGTAAGTGGCAGAGGAGTGGAGCTGGTGGGGAAACACCTTTGAAGTATCATTGTTGATCGTCTTACCCAGGGAGAAGTGGCCCTGTAATCAGGTCTTCCCTCCTTTGGTCAGGTGATAGAATATGCTTGAGCTTATTCTGAGAGTACTCTCAACAAGAAACATGCAGCAAATTGTGGAGCACAGTCATGTGCTGCACGACATGGTACATCCTGGCCAGACAGAATCTGCATCAGGGCAGTACTATGACCATAGACCAACGTTATGATCCACAGTTTGAAAGGGGTTTCGAGATTTTTTTTTCAATCCCTTTTTGTATAAAAGATCACTCAAGAACCCCCTCATTATTTAAGGAGTAAGTTCTCAGAGTGAAATTTAAATAATACTGTCTTGTATTGCTTCACAGATACTTAGAGAGACTATCCCAAAAGTAAAGAGAAAAGTGAGATGGGTGTCCATGATACATTCAGGACCCCGTGCATGTGTCTCAGAAGTTGTTAGCACTGCCTTGTGCTAGGAAGTGCATTAGAAATGGTATAACAGATTGTGAAGAATCTGTGTGCTTTCCATGACACTGTAGTGCTTTATAATTTTTAATGTGCATCTGCTGTGTCTGTATCTTTGATGATACTTACTTTGGATTTCTAAAAGTGAAAAAAACCCCACGAAATCTAGCACAAACTCTGAACGTGACTCAGGTTTCATGTATAACCTACGTTTTTAGCAGTAAGAATAGGAAGCATTAAAGTAAACAAAGGCTGCTTGTTCACTGTTTTGAATTTCGCCCAACTAGAAAAATCAGTCCTGTGACACTCACCATAAACAGCTTGTTTACTTTTTAGTTTTCAGATTTATCCCTGAGATCCTCTTGTCAAGTGTGTATTAATAAAGACACGTTCCAGCCAAAATAAAGACCTTTTATCTTCCTGTACTCAGACTTGCATTTTGAAGCTGCTCTTATGAATTAGAGAAGAAGGGTAACAAAATGCAACTCTCTTCCAGAGAAAAGCTTCTAATCAATTTAAGGAAAATATTTTTCCTTCTTTTAGCAACTCCAGGGCTAAAACATTTCTAAAGTGGGTACGTCTTTGGAAAGCATACTGTTCTGGGGGAAAGGTAAAACAACTAGTTTGTAAAGGGGAAGAGTTTTGTTCTGTGCTCCTGACAGAAAATCCTTCAGAGTTTGTCAAGTCATACATTAAAACCGGTGCTCCCAATGGCTGTATTACAGCTTGATGTTGCTGCTGGACATTTAGTATTGTGACAAAGATGTGATCTGAGAATCAGGTCCAACTCTGGGTTCATATAAGCAAACACCAGGTACCCCCAAATTTCAGGCCATGTACCTCGCTTTGTATAAGGACTAGTGAATTAGGTAAACGTTTATTTCAGTACCAGGGCACTGAGACACTGGGGTAGTGTCTGATTTGTGTCTCACCACACAAAGTATTGGACAGAAGGTCTTTGAGCTTTCTAATTTCCAGTCCAGCCACCCACCCAGGCTTCTACCCTCTTGCTTCCTCTGTGCTAGCAGCTTATTTTTGTAGTGCTAGGGGTTCTAGATGTGTAAGGACATCAGTACAGGAGACATCCTTCCTGACCACACCAGGCTGCTTTTCCCCAGCTGTCACTGGATCAGTTTTCCCAGTGGGCTTCCCTGTTCTCACACAAGGGCTGAATGCTGGGTTGCTTGTTTTGCAGCTGTGTCAGAGTAAGTCAGCAAAACCTATTTGTGAAACTACGATCTTGGACTTCATCCAGGCAAAGATTTCCCTGGAAATATTGCTTTGATTCGGTGTGGAGGACGACTCACCTATGGGCCTTTTTGTCTGCAACAGGAATTTTCATCTGGCGGTTCACAGTGCTTACTTCTATTGAAAGGGAAAATGGCAATAGCAAGAACACCCCCCCCCCCCCCAAAAAAAAAAAAAAACCAAACTAAACCCCCAAAATAACAGTCATGAAAGGTGGAATACCAAATTTGGAAAAAGACCATTTAGTCTTTTTTTCAGGTTGATTTTTCTTAGTTTGCCATGCTTCTAAATAGGACAATCCATCCTAGTGGGTTTCTCCCTGGCAATACTGGGGAACCTTATTGTTTTCAACAACAAAGAAAAACCTGCCTAGTTGCCATGCAGAGCCTAAGGTTGGCCTGAGTCAGAATCGCTTATTTAAAATATCTAGGACACTACTTACTCTTAGGGGCCTGTTAGGAGCTTTTATTTTCCGTCAGCCTGATTAGTATGAATTATTCGGATTTTTTTTTCCCTTTTTATTTTCCTCCCAATTGTAAGTGTGACTGTGGAAGTCCCCCCATTCAGTTTGCTGTCTTGAAAGTAAAGGAACAAACACCCCTCATCTTTGCTACTGTTGTGGCTGTTGACACAATTGCTGTGGATTGTGAAACAAAAATGACAAAAAGAAGTAGACACCAGCAACCTCCCCGATTCTTCCTCTCCATATATAAAGCCCTAATTGCCCTAAGACAACGCTCAGCCTCAAAGGCGAACCTCAACAGTAGCGTTTCTTTATGTTTCTCCCGGTTGCTGAGGTGAGGTTATCTACATAAGGAGCAGAGCACTGCTTTAGTACCTAACGGTGAAAGGTGCGGGACGATGTGAAAACCTGTTTGGAAGGTTTATTTTTCTAAATAGTTATTTTTTATTTAGTGTATTGTGTATTTTGGCAGAGGAAGAGCTGAGCAGCACTGCGCGGTGAGGAGCCGGCCGTGGGTACCGGGTGCGAGCCCGGGGATGGAGGGAGGAAGACAAGGAAGGAGAGGAGGTCTCGGCCCGGCCCTCCCCGCGGCCTCGGGGCTGTGGCAGCCGGTTCCCCGCCCTGACCCCGGTTGGGCTCCCGCGGGCCTCTCCACTGAGGCTGTGCCGCACTTGGGAAATGCAGCAGCGATTCCTCCCTCCCTGCCCGGGGGGGTGAAGTGCGAGGCGGCGGGAGGAGCTCTGTGTGTGTGTGTGTGTGTGTGTGTGTGTGTGTGTGTGTGTGTGTGTATGCGAGCAGCGCTCCGTGGCCGCCGCGTTTCCTGGTGCCTGCTCCCTGACCCCAGTGGCAGCCCCGCTCACTGCACCGCGCCCGCCCTCGCCGCCGCCCCGCACCC
>JANRGW010015008.1:0-13233 GCA_024733675.1 Psilopsiagon aymara | reverse complement strand
ATCCTCCCCTCTCATCGGCTCTGTCTGGTGCCTGCACTGAGCACCGCCGGGGCAGTCAGAGCAGAGCTCCCAGACCGGGCCCGGGTCATACAGTGAGTGCTCACCATCCCTCTTGCCTGCCCATGCAAACTGCCTCAAACCCGCCCTGTTCGCCTGCTCTGTTTGCCGTGCTCCTGGTCGCTCTCGTGCCCTGTCGCTCAAAGAAAGTAAGTGCCAGGAATTTAAAATTATTAAATGTATGTGAACTTGTTAGTTCCAAAGTACCATGGAACTGCATGCCTAGAACTTGGCCATTATCGAAATTGCATTTTAATCCTTGTTTAAGAGACTGTTGTAAAATATGGTCTACTGCTGGTTTTGGCTGGGATAGTTTTCTTCATAGTAGCTGGTAGGGGGCTATGTTTTGTATTTGTGCTGGAAACAGTGCTAATAACACAGGGATGTTTTAGTTGCTGCTGAGCAGTGCTTTCACAGAGTCAAAGCCTCTTCTCCTCCCCACTCCACCAGCAAGTAGGGTGGGGGTGCACAAGGAGTTGGAAGGGGACACATCTGGGACAGCTGACCCCAGCTCACCAAAGGGATATTCCATACCACAGGAAGTCATGCTCAGCAGTAAAAGGCCGAGTGAAGAAGGAAGGGTGGAATGCTGAGTGATGGTGTTACACATGACGGAGCCTTGCTTTCCTGCACATGGCCGAACACACTCCGGACAATAGGAAGTGATGAGTTATTTCTTTGTTTTGCTTTGCTTATGTGCATGTCTTTTGCTGTACCTATTAAGCTGTTTTTATTCCAAGCCAGGAGTTTTCTCACTTATACCCTTCACAATTCTCCCTTCCATCCCACCACCGTAAGAGTGAGTGAGTGTCTGGGTGGGGCTGATTTGCCAGCTGGTGTTGAACCACAACAGTTTTTTGGCTCTTAGTATAATAGTCCTGTTACATATGTGGCATAATATTATGATGTGTTATTATCCTGTGTGGAAGGCTTGATCAGGCTTTCCTTAAGCAGAACTTTCTTGTATTGCAGCAGCAGTTTTGTATGTTGAAAGTTTCCAGCGCAGAAACGGAACTGTACAAACTGGGGAGAAAGTAAATACTTAGTAAATATAATAAAAGATACATAGATATAATACAGTCTTTTGCGCCATCTGTACTAACTTATCATCCCTAAGTGGCCTGAGACATAGCATTGTGCAGTTCTGGCCTCTCTGTTTTAGGAAGTGCATTTGCAAATAGGTAAAAGAGAAGCTGTTTACTTTGAAGGGAGGGTAGGAGTTCTCATCTCTTGTGAGAGCTATTTAAAAATTAAAAGGCATTAAACTGTTTGATATTGCCCCCAATGAAATTTTAACTAATGAACAGGCTTTCAAAACTTCTTTCTTGCTTACTGTAATATATTAACTAAAGTTTAATGGTTTTAGTCTGGCTCTTTTTTGTAAAAACTAGACATCAGTGTCATGTAGATTATGAAGTCCACTTCCAAATCCATTTAGTTCATCTATTCTATTTACTAAAAGGTTTTATTTTTATTGATGATATTGAGGTGAGATTAAAAAACCAAAAACAACACAAAACCAACAGAAATATTAAGCAAGGGTTTTTACTGCATATACAATAAAATTGAAGTGAATGTTACATTTCTATGTCCAAAGTTGTATTCCATACACTTTTTTTTAATGTGAATTCCTAAACTTAGATGTATATGAACTCTTAAAGCATCTTATTGTTAGAGTTGAAAGACCACTTCTCATACCTCTTTCTACATCTAGTCATTCTCAAAGACACCTAGCATGTAGTATGGCAGCAAAACAGCTGAGACTGAGAAATTGAGCAGTGCGATACCTTTGCCTGCTGAAGGGTCTGTACTGAGCAAGTACTAACATTGACTGCAGCACAAACACTTCCACATCATCCACTCTTATCAGCACAATTTGTTCTATGAGAATCAGAGTAGTAGTGCTTGATAACCTAAATATATGTGGAACTGTGCCCTATGTACCCTGTACTCTTAACTGCTTTAACCCAAACTCATCTGTAATTGTAATGACAGACTCCAGCTTGCAGAGAAGGACTTGGGGATTGTAATTGACGAGATAGTGAGTAATAGCCAGTAGTGTGATCTCATGAAAAAGAAGGCCAACAGTTTCTTGGGCTGCATGAGGAAGAGTGTCATGAGCAGGCCAAGAGAGGTTATCGTTGTGGTACTCAGCAGGTTGGATCATTTAAGTCCTTTGCTAGAACTGGCCTGTAGGCTAAGGCTACAGCTGTAATAGTGAGCTGGGCCATGCTGGGACCTGTTCTCTGAGCTGGCAGGCATAGACAGGCCACATCCATGCCACTAAATTCTTCTGTCCTCCAAAACAAGGTATGCTGTATGCAAAATTTCTATTAAGGATGGTTCCTGGCCCACTGTAGCCCATGGTCTTTCCAGAAACTGTTTGAGAAAATGAGGCTTGCCAGGCGACAATACTGTGCCAGGGACTGTCGTAGTAATTAAACAGTCCAGATGGTTGGCACTGTTTAGTTTATGGATACAGTAGTGGAACAGATGTAGTCTCAAATACAAGTTTATCTTATGTAATTTAAAGGCCAAAGCCTAAACTGACCACATAAGCTTCCCTTAACCTAAATGTGGCAATGGTAGATTAATCTCATTTTAGGTGATATTCTGCTCTCACTGCTGGCTGTGGTGCAATTTAAGGTGATTATCTTAGATCAGAAAACTAGTTTTAGCCTGTTAATCAGGGAGGAGTTACATGCTTAAGCACAGATTGTTGAAGAACATTCAGCTGTCAGAGATGGGATGGATGCTTTGTGAGACTTTAAAAAGCAGACAGATCCTTAACTTCTAAGCAGTCTTCCACATCCATTGCTTAGTAACAGATTCTAGTGAATTTTATCTTGGGCTGAACGTGAACCAGGAGTAAAAATATATCACAGATCACTGTTAATTTGTCTGTCATTGAGAAACTGCGCAGCTAAAAAATAATGGCTTCAATCAAATTTGGTTAGTTTTAAGTGCAGAACCTAAGTTATGTGAATGGATCTCTTAGTCTTGAATAAGCAGTACCAGAAAAGGGTATTTATTACTTTGATCTGCCTCCCAGTGAAATTCCATCCCTGAATTCAGGATTGCCTGAATATGCAGAGGGATTTATGATTGGTGGGGGGTTAATTTCAGATTTCTTGCTAAAAGAAGAACAAAACCTAATAAAAAATTTGTCTTTCCATGTCATATGTTCATTTTGCTCAGCAGAAAGGATGAGCCCTCAAAATATGAGCATGTCTTCTTAACAAACAACTTCCTGTAAGGACAACTTGTCCACAGGTGCAGAGAGCTGATCCTATTTTGTTGTGAAATAGTTTTAGAATGTTTCCAGGGACCTCATGGCAAGTCAATAAGTGTGATGATATAGGTAACTATATAAATACAAATAATTCTATTTCTGTTTCAATCACTGGGTAAAACGTGATTTCTGGGAGCAGATCCAGGTTCTCAGTTCAGTACTTATCTGAAAAATTACAGAATTGTTATGGATAGCTAAACTGACAGGTGTGGAAGATCTGACGTTCACATTCTTCCCTTTAAACTTTGGTTGCTACCTGGTGCTAGAAATAATAATACCAATTCTCTTTTTCTGTCAGGATATCATGTTTGAAAAAAATGACTAATAAGTGAAGATTTTTGCAGCTTGTCTGGAAGAGAATTGGAATAAATTCTTGTCTAGAGCAATTAACTGAAATTGGGAGTGATACCATATGTAAATGTGATTTCCCCCTATTAATTAGAAGCCTTAATTACTTTGATCAGAGACCTCATTATACCACTTTTGGAAAGTAAGGGAAGAAGGAAAAAAATAAAGATCTTGAAAAGGCCAGTCATTAAAATATCAAAAACCTTTTTTTTTTTTTTTTTCCATGGTGGTCCTTATAGCATTGCATAAAAACTTTATTAGATTTACATCTGAACTCCTGTGGAAGTTTATTTTATGCTTGAGCCCTACTGAACCCAGAATAAATTTGTTCAATATATGTTATTGTTGGTTTGCTATTTCTCTTAGCAAGAGCAGCACATCAAAGCGCTTTGTAACTTGTGATGCTAGCAGAGTGAATAGTCCTGCAGGTGAGCCAGGGTATCAAGGTCTCATGATCTGTATTTAGCTCTTGTCAGTCAAAAGGTTTTTTTAAAACTTACGTTAGCTACTTTGTATTTCTGTGCTCCAGTTTACCTCCTGTGTAGAAGAATAACAATAGCTTTCGCCCTTCTGTTCATGTGACTTGTCAATTTAGAACAAAGTGACAAGCACAGCACACTTGCACAGAAGTTCATACAGTGGGTTACTGCAATCTTGTCCGGAGAAGGGTAGGGCAGAGGCTCTTTGTACAACATCCTATGCAAATGGCCAACAGGGCAGGAAGCTAAATAGATGACCTTCATTAACTGTGATAATGATATTTTAGTGAAGATATAGAGTGCCTTAATAATTTTTATATGCATAGCTGTGTATCTCATAGAAAATCCTAGCATAGGTTGACAATATGTGCGTACAAGATAGCAGCCATCCTAAAGCTGTAATTACCTACATCCATCTTTATATGCATTTCTGAGGTGAATATTCTTTAATAGGATGGGAAGAAGAAAGATATCTTTATTCTATATTTAAAAAAAAAAAAAAAACAACCACAGCAGAATTTCTACTCTTTTGTATAGAGCAGAAATGTATATATATTGTCTTCACTATACTGAAAGCAGGAGCGTACCTTTTTTCTATTGTGTTTGTGTTCTCTTCAGCTGCTACTTGTGTTATTCATCTCACTGATCACTTTTCTTTTCTTTAAAAATCTGTGCCTCCCCTTTATTCACCTTGCAAAGGTTTGTAGTCCTGTTCTGCATTCTAATGGGGTGACCTATGAACACTTGGAAGTTTGCTGCTGAATGCACCCAGCAGTAATGTAGTCTTGAATAGTAACCTGCAGTAGCACAGGTGTTTAAGCTGTATGGAATTAAATATTTCCTGGTGCTATGACATTAGACCAGACATCAACCAGTTCTTTTTCTGTTGTGATTACGGCAGTCATGCTTGTATTTCCTGTTATTCTGAAATAGTCCTGAGACTTGTATACTTTTGCTAAAGCATATGAATGAGATATTTTTATTAATTTGCCTGTCAAGTGGCAAATATGTGGTCATGCTGGGAAGAAGAAAAGATAAAGGCTGAATTTTATTTTGAGTGAATTTGTATAACAGGCTCAAAAGCTAATGCCAAGCACACCAGATATCAGCAAAATGTCTTAAAGATGGAAAGTTTGGGGATTTTTACTTCTGCAGGCAATGCGTTATATTTATTATATATGATCAGGCAGAACAACTGCCAATGCCGATCACCAGCTGTGCTTCATCTTCTTGAATTTCCTCAGAAACCCTTCACTCATTAATTCTGTAATGTTCTGATTGTACTTCAAAACTACTAGGTAGCAAATATGTGTCTAGGTTAAGATATTTAATCCAGAGAAGACTAGTCTCATAATTAGGGCTTAAGACCTTGAACAAATTCTTTGCCTTTCTTTGTCTTGATTGCCCATTAGTTGGAACGGTTCCTGAAACAGGTACTGTATCTTAGGAGCTTACATTTTAAAAATTTAGCTGATTTCAGTCAGGGGTCTTCAGCCTTTGCTAGCTTGCTAGCAACACTCCTTGGGTAGGAACGTGCTGCCAGCAACATCTGACATTGCTCTGCCTAAGTGTATTTCAGCTTTACTAGCAGCAGCTTCTTTGGTCTCTGGTATTGTTGAGTACGTTGCAGAGAACATATTACGTATAAACTATACTGAGAAATGTTGATAAATGTGAATTTGTGTTATGCTCGTCTGACACTATGCCCTTTAGAAACATGAGGGAAGAATCCTTGGTTTGTAATACACATACACAAAAAAAACACCTCTATGCAAATGGCAGTTTTTTTCAAACAACAGATTTATGATGAGCAAAATTCAAGCACTTTTGAAGGATCCAGGGAAAGGGGAATGGGAAAGTATTCAAAGCAAAACTCAAGTATGTGTAATTAGTGTCAAGTGTTCTTGCTTTATTGCTATGTAGTCTGCCTGATTAGAGTTTACTTAAAATATTTTGTAGTATTTTCACTTTTGCCCCAGATTTTTATTTTGTTTCAAGTCAGTGCAGATTTTATAACTTGCATTTAGTGTGGATGCAACAATTTACCACAATGTGCATTTCTCCCTGTTTTCTGTTAACAGCTTCAGTGCAGATATATCTCTCTATGCAGTGCTTAAATGCTTTTAACTATGCTTAACTTGGTTATACCTGACCACATATCTAAGTATTTTGCTGAAGGGGAAAATATTACAGAATCATAGAATGGTTTGGGATGGAATGGACCTTAAAGATAACCCAATTCCAACCTGCCTGCTATGGGCAGGGACACCTCCCACTAGACCACGTTGCTCAAAGCCCCATCCAACCTGGCCTTAAACATTTCCAGGCCTGGGGCCTCCACAGCTTCTCTGGGCAGCCTGTGCCAGTGTCTCACGATCCGCATAGTGAAGAATTTCTTCCTAAAGTATAATCTAAGTTTTCCTCCTTTCAGTTTAAAGCTACCTCTTGTCCTATGACTACATCCCCTTGTAAAAAGCCCCTCTCCGGCATTCTTATCAGCTCCCTTTTAGGCACAGGAAGGTGCTCTGTCTCCCAAAAGCCTTCTCTTTTGCAGGCTGAACAACTGCAATTCTCTCAGCCTGTCTTTATAGGAGAGGTGATACATTCCTCTGATCACCTTCATGGCCCTTCTCAGGACCTCACTCCAACAGGTTCACATCCCTATTTTATTGGGGGTGCCAGAGCTGGATGCAGTACTCCATTTAAAGTCAAGTGAAGATGGTACAATAGTTAGGACCACTCCTAGGAATTATTTCATTCTTTTCTCTTTATTCTGCAACAAGTTTAGTCTCATATCCTCAGGCCTTGATGCACATAAACAATTGGAGTGTTACCCGGTTTACTAGTAATTCCAGTGACATGATTCTCAAAATTATGGTCAAGTCTGTTAGCAACCTCGTTTTTCCCTTTTAGGGATACTACAGATCCAATTCAGCAAAAACATGGGAGCCCTAGCATCAATTTGTGACTTCTGTAATTATAGTTGTACATGCATGTGTATATATATAAAGAGTAAATGCATTTTTCGTTTACATGCTTATATGCATATTTATCGGTTTAACCCTCATATATAAAACCAGTTCCATGTGTTCATATCCAAATATGATGGAAGCGTAGGGAGTAATTTTTAACCTTTACTGGTGCATAAGGATTACAAATCAGCATGCATCCCTGTATTCAAATTTGAGTGTGCAAAAAGTCTCATTGATTCAAAAGACTTTTTCTCCTCTCCTGGATTTTAATGGCTGCCAGCAGTTTCATTTCATCAGCAGACTGTGAAAATTGTTTATCAAATTTAAGACATAATACAGAATATTATTATGTTTGTTAGCAACTGGACAGCTTGAGTTTGGTCTGTCTCAAGCTGAAAAGATCCAGTCATCAAGTTTCATTTCCCAGATAGTGCAAAAGCTCCTTTTACTGTTTTTTCCACTTTGTTCAACTTGGTGTCTTTCATAAGGCCTTAGAAGATTTTTCATCTCAAAAAGACTTTAAAGATAAGAAAAGATAGCTTGCAAGCATAAAAATTACAGGATGAGACCTTCAGTTGCCCCTTCTTTCATAGGCTTGTTTTTTCATTTTGTAGTTTTTAATGTTCAGTAAATTGCCTTTTCCTGTTAATAGCACAAACTGGGGAACGTCAACATCAGAAAATACTATATAAAGCCATATACAAATCGAATCTGCTTCTTGTTTTTAATATGGGTTATAATCATTAAGGTAAAATCAAAATTACAAGAAAATAAAGCTTTTCTTCATTTAGATGTTTCTGCTTCCCTACTCAGTGTCACGAGCAAACCTGAAGGATTTCTGATTTGGTCTGGAGATCTATGCCTAAAGAGCATGGGGTATCTTGGATTTTCTGGGGGGCCATCAGCATGTGTAAATCTGTGGATCAGTTGTCCAGAGGCATCTCTAGAGTTCTCCTGGCTTCTGCTTATTTTCCTGTGTGTGTATGAGGACAGAGATTGGTGTTACACCTAAGGCAATGCTCCCTGCTTCCAGCAGTTTGTCAGATACAGTTTACTGTGGAAAATAAGGGAAAAATTGTCACTAGGAAGTACAGGCACAAACAGGACAGCTTAATTACCTCTGGCAAAATATGCAAAGATGCCCTATAATGACTGCTGTTGATGCTTTTGACACTTCAGTTTTGTGAGAGAAGGAGGAAAAGTTTTCTTGATGAAAATAGATTAATATATGGTTATGAGGATGTTGAAAGTCACATTCCTAACTCCAAGAAATATTGTTGCAGTTAGAAGAGAAAGATTAGAAGCATTTAGGAAGTTTGGGTCTTTTTCTAGAAACGCTTTTTGTTTTGTAAAACAAGGTAACTTGCAAGGTTATGTTGTGCCTCTTAGGGAGCATTAAGAAACAGTACGGAAGCAGTAAGTAAGTAAGTTGATCTAAAATAGAATCATACAACTGTTTCAGTGGGAAGGGACCTTTAGAGATTTTCTAGTCTAATTCATCAATGCAAGATGTAAGTGTTCAGTGCTCTAATTAGCTAAATAAAATTAGCCTGGGAAATTAAAAATAAATAAATATGTGATGTAGATAATATAAGATACAAAAGATAAGAAGGAGGTATGCCTGCTGCTGTTTATTGATAACAGGAGACCCATTTTGCCAGGCCGTGTTATGCATGGAGACAATAAAGATGTTGCTAACCAATTTTGTCTGTTACCATGTGTTGTACCTGTTTAAGTATCTTATGTCACATTCTGTTCTGACAATCCCAAGACTTCTGTGACAAATTTTCCAGTGTCTGATCAGGGATGTATGTAACATAACAATGTAGCATGTTTAGTTATTCAATCTGAATTTAACTTCCTAGTAAGTACTATGAAGTTATTAATTGCCTACCTACTCCATTCTTAATTGCCAGTCACTTTATTTCCACATCTGAAATTGCACTTCCAAATCATGACTTGCCTTTTCAGTTACAGATAAGTAAAACAAAATATGACCAATAGGCTTGGCTTTAACATAAATAGTTATTATTTTAGTACACTGATCCTAGCTCCTGTTGTATCTGTCACCCTTTTAATGAAGAAGAATGATAGACCTTACTTGTGTTCGTATCTTTGCTGAGATAATAAATTGTACTTTTCCCAACCTGACAACACCACAAGAGGCTTACTACATTTCTGTCAGGTTGGCTATTCAACTTACTCACAGGGTCACCTTTTTTTATTTTAATAAAAATGCCAGAACATTGCACTTTTTCAAAATACAAAACTTTGACTGAAGGAGGCAAAAAGTCATTGCAATAGAGAGATCCGGTTGCTTTTGTTGTACAGTATAACACTGTACTTTCAGTTATTTAAAGTTTGCAGGATATGTAATAAGTTATTGAAATAATTACAAGCACTCTGTTAATCAACCTATTGTCTCAAGCTTGTAGTGTATCAGAAAAGCCTTCTCACTGATTGCCCTTTTGAGACTGTGAACACATCTGCACCTTTTTTATATTGTTTCTTTGCATTTGCTATATAAATAACTGTATGGCAATGAAAACTCACAAGACAACAAAATGCATTTATTTCTTTCAATTCTGGGTCTGACATAATTTTAATCTATATGTTAACATTGGGATCAAGGATAAAAAGATAACTGAATTCAGAAGGATATTTTTTTTTTTTTTTCTAATTTTAGTAGTCCTTAGATATATCACAGCTACTTATCTTTGGGTAAGATAAGTTGCCATCTGGATGTACTTATTTTTCTCCACTGACTATAGAGGAAGCTAAAATAAGTAGTGCAGATTCATAAGTCTAACCTTTAGATGCATGAATGAGGATATATAAACACATTTTCTGCTGGATACCTTCTCAGAATGCTGTTTAACGCTTGGTGTACAAGAGCTTGGTTTACACAGAGCTAGTGAAAGGTTTAGATGTTAGGAAATTTTAGACATCTCATTCTGAATCTAGGCAGGCAAAGCAATATTTAGCTTAGTTTAGGGATTGTATTGTACATGTGTTTGCCTGCTTGTTTGTTCACTAGGTGTACTGGGTTTGGTTGGTACGAAGTCAATTTTCCCAGTAAATGTGTTACCCTTTGGGCCAATTTATTTGACATGTGCCGCAGCAGTGTCTCCAGACCTTATGAGTTGCCCCCAGGGTGAATTCATTCTTGCATAAACATCAGCTAATCCACACAGATCATTGAAGAGATGCTTTCTGAATGCCGGAGACATTGGAAACTTCAGTGGTAAGCTTTCAATTCAAGAACAATCAATTGTGAAGCACACATCCAACACAGACATGTATTTCTCTGTTCCAGCAACCATTGAAGCCCCTGTTTTGATGATATGAGGGCTATGTAGTATTTCTTCAGGGAACCATAGGGGATTTTTACACACAGGGCAGAGCATGTTGGACTTTGCAATTTTTGCCATGTTAGATGTCAAAATTTTACCTGGGAAAATATTTATATGTACCAAAACCCAAAGCTGTTTTAAACAGTCTACTTCTGTCATGAAATGCAAACACAAATCTTTTATCTGATATTGCAGAAATCTTGTAAATAACCTAAAGTTTTGCCAAAGTTTCTTGATGGTGATATTAGGTCTAAATGTTATCAGACACAAATCACTGTTACACTTAACCAAACTGATGTGCTTTTTACCCAGTTGGACATTTCAGCCATCAAAGACTGTTTATATTTTTTTATATTTAAACTCCACATTTTCATAATTCTAAGTCTGAAGTAACAAGTCAAAATAATATTTTTGACTGGTTATAAATTTTTCCATAATAAATGTTTCACATAATAAAGGCCTCTTTGTAATACCATTTTTTTGTAGCATCATTTAAATTGATCTGTTGATATTGAAGCTCTGGGAATCAGTTTGCATATTGTCAGACAGATCAGAAATACTGATCACCTTATACCGAAGCAATTTCTCAATGCATTAATTTATTGTATTGAATCATCTTTTGTTTCAAAGCCATTATCATATATAGTAGTCCTAAACCCTGAGTACATTTTAAGAAGTGATGTTGACAGTTTGACTGTTTGTGCTGAACCTGGCTAGAATACAGCTCATTTTCTTCATAGCAGCTCATATGATCCTGTGGTTTAGATTTTTGACCAGAATAGTACTGATGGCACACTAATGCTCTAGGTTTTGCTCAGTGGTTTTTGCATAGCATCAAGTCCCTTTTTGTTTCTCACTCTGCCCCCACCAGCAGGGGCAAAGTGGGCGAGAGGTTCAGCTGCCCACCAGGGTTAACCCACAGCATCTACATATACTTGTCACACAAAAATAAATATACCCTCAAACCATGAGTATTCTCAATAAAAAAGATTGCTAACTATACCAAACATTTTGAAAGACGTATGCTTTCAAATAACTCCAAACATTATATTTGTTTTCACTAATTAAAAGTCAGAGCTCTTTATAATATGCTTATTAATTTATTCAATCTGATACTGATGTTTTTTGAATGTTGTGTAAGCTGAATAGAATTTCCATGCTGCTTGCAGTAATGTGATATTGTGAAAGTTAGCAGGAATCTTATTAAAGATGCAACAAGATGCATTTTTTTAATACAGACCATTTTATGCATAGATTATTTTTAAATAAGAAAGAAATATGACTTCATGTAGAGATGTCTTGCTGTTCAGGGCAAATTTAATTTCAGTAAAATTCTAATTTCTTGAATATATTTGACTTGCTTCTTATTTGCTTGTTCTTATCTCCTGTTTTGAAAGATTAGTTTTTGATTAAACTGGTCCCTCTTAATAAAATCTTAGATCAGATTAAGGAAAACCAGGAGAGTAAAAGATAACAGATTATTTTTCCAAAATGTTGATGAAATATACAGTAATTAATCAGTTACTTGGGGAAATCTGGAACCATTGCCTTAATCTTCCAGCTACATACAGGTCTTGCCAGAACTGGATACATCCTTTACAACTGTCTTGCCCGAGTCACGATAATGGCTTGGCTGTTCCTTGTTTAGAACAGTGTTGAACACAGGTCTTACACTCATTGGGGTATTGACAAAAAGCAAAATATTGTAAGCAGAGGTCAAAAGAGAGGTAACATTTCAGACCCCACTAATTGCATATTTACCAAAGTTGTATTGTGGTACTCCTCAATTAATTCCTGATTTGTGTTGGCAATGTTTGCCTCCCTCTCTGAGAATACTTGTCTTTTGTGGTTAATCGTTTCCACACACTGCTTGCATGCTAACATGAAAGTGGACCTTTTCCAAGACTTCTAGGAATTGGACAAAACATTTAATTTGGTGAGACCTGGTGTTAATTAGGCTGGTGCAATACTTTAGTCAATTGTGCTTCCTTTATAGTCAGTGAATGGGGAAAAGAAACAAAAGACGCCAAAGGCAGACTCCTCTAATACTCAGAAAGATCTGTCCAATAGGTAAGCTGAGCAGCTCTCCAGGGGTGCTTCATTACCTCTGTTTGCAATGAAAAGATCTATCATGGCTTGCTTAAACAGGATGCCAACTTTTAGACACTTAACTCCCAGTGAGAATAAGATCTTAATAGCTTCTGCCTCTCTCAGAATAAAATATTTCAGTTTGAAGAGACCTGAAACAATCATCTAGTCCGACTGCTCAGCCACTCCAGAGTTGACCAAAAGTTAAACAGTGTTATTAAGGCATTGTCCAGACACCTTTTAAACACTTGAGGCTTGGGGCATCGACCACCTTCCTAGGAAGCCTGTTTTAGTGTTTGACCACCCTCTTGGTAAAGAAATGGTTCCTAATGTTCAGTCTAAACCTCCTCTGGTGCAACTTTGAACTATTCCCACATCACCTATCACTGGATACCAGGGAGAAGAGATCAGCACCTCCTTTTCTGCATGTTCCCTCCTCAAGAAGCTGTAAAGTAATGAAGTTGCCAGTCCACCTCCTTTTCTCCAGACTAGACAGACTGTCCTGGGTTCAGCAGTAGCAGTCATTTTTCTCCTTCTTAGTAGTTGGTGCAGCAATGTGTTTTTGACTTGTGTCCTGAGAACAGCGCTGATAACACCAATGTTTTTAGTTATGGCTTAGTGATGTTTGGTCTGGCCAAGGACTT